>JAHWFP010003933.1:19854-47188 GCA_023313725.1 Lithobius niger
CGTGATTCCATCATATGAAGCGATGACTGGTCTATAGCCATCCATTCCGTTGTGAACTAACTTCTGCCATCGACGTTTAAGCATCACCGATCCTCTCCTATTCCGTGGCTATAGTCTCTACTGATCACCTGCTAAATCTCTATACAAGTTTCCCTCACCCAGGCCCTAGATCCAGCGACTAACGGTCCGCATTCTTGGATTGAGCTGATCCTAAATCCTCTATCCCACCAGCTACCAGTCCACATCGTTGGATTGACCGTGGCTCCACAAACTGTCTCCATTAGAAGACTGTACCTGTCTCTTCTTCCTTTACCCGATCCTCAGTTCGGTACTGTTGGATGGCACTCGGTTCAAAGGGTTTATAACTCTGGGACTGCCGGCTCGTAGCATGGGTAATCATTAACTTTGGCTCCGCCACCATGTTCGATGAGGTCTGCTAAGAGAAAGACAGGTAATGTGCATTCATTTTCGCTTGCAATAAAAACGTAAAATACCAGGGCCACCTGGTTAATTTTAGTTTTTGTTGCTTAAGCAAAAACATACATTACCTCGCCCCTCTTGATCGCAAAGGTTACCACTGAGAGGAAGAAGTCTGAATAACGGTCCGCTCCGATCGCTGCACCTGCGAGGCCTGCGCCCACACATGCACAGTATGGAGCTACAAGCCCGGCAGGGAAGCCAACAATCTTCGCTAGGAATTCGACCCAGCATTAGGAGGGAACTGCTAAAAGAAAGACAGGTAATGAGCGTACGTTTTTGCTTATGCTAAAACTAAAATCAACCAGGTGGCCCTAGCATTTTACTTTTTTTTATCATTTTCTGCTAAAGCATTGATTTTACAATGGGTAAAATTGTTTATAACGTGGCGCATCATACCTTAATTGACATTTATAGGTATGACAACCCTGACTGAAAAGTAGCTTAAGGGGTCAAACGAAGGTGAAAAGGTAAAATTTTGGACGAAAAATCACATTTTTTATATTTTCTTCTAAACCGTTGCTTTTACAATGAGTAAAATTGTTTACAACGTGGCGCATCATACTTTAATACTATTCTTGACATTTCGGGGTGTGACAGGCCTGACTGAAAGTTAACTTTTAAATCAACTGTGAAAATATTCTGTTAAATCGATATCCTGGAACAGTTTTGGCGACCACTTACGACTGGCATATCCAGCAAGTGGTGAACAAAGACCTTAAATGCCCAGACCTTTGTCTTGACATTCCCAGAAATGAAATAGTGCTTTACTATGAAAGGCCTCTAAAGAACGATTCTGTGATCTTCACACAGTGTAGGGACAATTTGAGGTTTGATATTAACAAAATGGCAAGGTCTCGGCTGTCAAGATTAACCCCGTAGACTGAAAAATCAGAATTTACCATCGAAATCGGTATCCTTGTCATGAATACTCTCCCAGTCATGAATACATTTAATCCAAGCTGAAAACACCGAATTATCGTTTGAGTCTACAATAGCCGAACCAAGCTTAAAGTCATCAGCAAACTTTAATCCGTTTACTTCCTGATGATTACAAGTTAAGTCATTTAGGCAAGTTAGAGTAAAGGACATTCCGGCATTCTCCAACTTGAATAACAGGTCACGGAGGACACACGTATGTTATCTTGTTAGATAGGTAATGATGTTGTCACTGAAGCTGATAGTTGCTGTTGTATCGGAGTACTTCATAGCGTGCTAAAAGTATGGCAAACTATTTCAGGTTCACCAATTCTAACCAAAGGAGGAAAAATCGAAATCACTTTGAAGACATACGGTGGTAGATGTAAAGGATCAAGCAGGACTCAGGTAAGCAATTTTTTTAATTGAACTTAAACAAACGGGAATAAACAAACCAAGATGATGTTTCATTAGCATTCCAGTAAGACTTCTACTCAGTCCACTCTAGACTGATGTGCTTAACCGAGATTCTAAAGAATCTATAAAATGTAGTTCTAAAAGTTAGCGTTGATTCAGTGCTACAACCACCTTTGGTACCAAAAAGCAACGAAGAAATATAAAATGCATGGGGATAATTTGGAAGTTTGTTTGAATTGTACCAGAAAACCGTTGCTTTTTATCATTAGCAGAACATATCACTCATATCATATCAGACTTACACGTTATGACTGATATTATATTCTGATACTATATTCTGATTTTTCTGCCAGTCTCATACAGTATTCTAAGGATCTCCTGTGACTTCAACTTTACTACTGGAGTCAGATCGCTGAACAGCTAAAATAAGAAATTTTAAGTTCCCAAAATTAAAATATATTTTTAAAACAATTTTTAGATATACTCTTGGAGGCCATCGTAATTATGTTCAAATTTGTGAACATTAGTTTTAGTTTCAAAGGATGGTTAGAAATTTACAAGGTAAAAAGAAGGTAAAAAGGCATTTTTGACCGTTGTAAGTAGTACATAGTAACGATAGGTTAACCTAAATATGTTGTTTTAAAATTATGGCTTCTTTTAACGATCAACAAATGGTTTAATCCCGTCAAATTAGAATTTTGGCCATTTTAGACGTTCGTCCCATCGATTTACAACGCTAAGCTTAATGCTTTTATATCAGAACAAACTAGGTGGACTACTGGAATTTCACATATCAACCATTATCATGTTTGTGTTCTGCTTTGTTTCATGTCATACTGCGTGTCCAACAGTATAACAAATGCTTAATGTAGGCAAAAAAAAAAACCATGAAAACATACCGTAGTGGTGCTTCACCCATAGTAAAGTACAATTAAAACAGCTTTGCTCAGTCAGATATGAACACTAATGCACTTCCATATTTACTTCATTTGTTGCTCGTGAAATATGTAGCCTTGTTGATTTTCAGTTTCTGCCAAGTGTTGTTGAGCATCTGTGACAACACGGAAGCCGATTGCCTTCATGATTTTTTTACTAACTTCCCGTGCTCAGTCTCCCACCACTACAAGCATGCTGGGTAGTGTCTCAATATTACATATTTTTTTTAATCTGGGCCGAATTAAACTTTTTTACACTTGCTGTATTTCTTACAACGCCCCATCCCTCCACATCACAAGTTATTGTTAACATTTTGAATTCATTCCCAAATAACAAAAAACGAAAGATACAGTACTGCATTAGTTATAACATTATAAAACTTTATTATTTAGCTAGGAATACAATCAGCTTTATTTGCATAATGACCGAAGGACAGTGTTACGGCATTTCGCCGCAGGCAAATCGACTATGCGTTGCTGCTATCCTGTGATGACCACAACTCATGCATTTTAAAACCATTATTTGTAAATATTTAATTCGGCCGTATTTTAATGTAGGCCTAATCTAAATTTAGTTTTTGTCAATGAAGCACAAAAACATGCCTCTGATTGCACTATAGAGTGCAGTATGGTTTTCACCACTGCTCAGGAGATAATACTGTCATCGTCTTAGAACCTTAGCCCAATCAAATTTTGGTAAGCTGGCTGCACTCTCTGTGGGCTGTGGCGGATCGTACAAGCCATCGTCGACATCCAAATGACACTAGTTCCAGAGAATAGATAGTTCACGAGGTAACAAATCTTCCCTCTTCCAAGCTACACCACTCTAGCTGCAAATGCTCCTACTAATGCCTTTGCTAATACAGTGCCACGTCTTCGCGTAACATTGAAGGCAAAGCATTAGCACAGGCGCTGGCAGCTGCAACGACCACGAGAACCCCATGTAAGGTTTGAAGAGGTAAGCTGCCATTTCTCGTTAACTTTTTTTTATATCTCGTAGTACCTGACAGTCAGCGCTGTACAAGCGGAAAAGTAAGATGGTGGCCACTTCGTATATTGCGGGTTCAAAGACTTAAAATCTAGGAACGTTCCTTCATGGCCACAACAGTCTAGTAGAAGTTGTAAGAGAAGAACCAGGTCATTGGTTCAGCACAGGTGGTTGATCTTAAATAAACTGAAGAGAATTCCAGCATCGACGGTCTGGAGTTTTATTAGTAGGACGTCAATGTAGATAATACACAATAATGGAGAAAGTACTCCTCCCAGAAGATTGCAATTCGACACTTCAAACTGCCATGAAACGGACAAGCCCCAATTCACAAGCGTCTTCTGCGATTGTAGCCATTGCCACAGAATACCCACACACCACCCGAAAAGCCCACATTTGATCAGGATAAGGCACAGTGTAGTGTGATTAACTCGATCGTAGGCTTTGGATAGGTAAAGGAAAGCACCAAATAATGGGTTTTTCCCTAGTCTATCAAACCGATGAAAGCCTGTACAACTTGGAACGATAAAGATCGATTGGTGGGTACCGTACTTTGGTTTGAAGACAAACTGGCAATCGTCTGTGTGCAAGAAGTCACTGGGGGCCTTGGAGGGTTTCCACAGTTAGTTCGATTTATGCTGCTAAGAATGACTTGTGTACCAATTTCATGCGTTTAGCTCGATTTGCATGATTTTGTTACTTAACAGCTGTACTAGAGAGGGCATTGAGTCCCAACAACAACAACAACAACAACAACAACAACAAATGGTCATGCTGTGGAGACCAAACGGATAGGCTGTTCTTATAAAATCTTTATTGCAGTCAAATCGTTAGAACGCGACCCCAAATACCGAATTTTATTGGTGTATGTCAATGCTGGGAGAAACTATAAGGTTTCAAAAGTTACATATCCCAACAAGAATAACAGGAACAACGACAACGATAGTGTAGTCACATTAAAATAGCGTTCAAAAGGCCCTGGTTCTTTTTAATATGAACATTTTAAACTATACAAATTGAAAACCGGTTTATCGGTTTGATCTCTAGGTCAGAGCAAAGTTTTCCCCAACAACAACAATATTGTTGCCACATTAAAATAGCATTCTAAAGGCTGTAGGCCATGGCATACCTATGTTTTGAAGTATAAAACTTGAAAATCGGTTCATTGGTTCTATATCCAGCTGAGGTCAAAGAGTCTTAACAATAACAACAACAACAAATGGCCATATTGTGGACGCCAACGGTTCGATTGTTGTCTTTAAAATTGTGTAATGCTGTGAAATAGTTACGAAACGACTCCAATACCGAATTTTGTTGGTCTATGTCAATTCTAGGATAAACTACAGGATTTCAAAGTTTGACGTTTAACATGGCAACTACATTTTTTATAAAACCAAAATTATAGGACTTTTCTCCTTTTAGAGGGACCCTAACCGATGGGACCCGAACTTGACGTTTAGCCACACTGAGACGTACAGAAGGACCGTCCATGATTAGTTTATTTACTCTTTTCACAGGCTTGAAACCTATACGAGTTCTTCCCAGATCTCCGGTAATACACTTAATGATTTCTTCCCATTGATCTACAATAATAAATTCTATGCCGACGAGAATGCTACAGACACATTAAAATCGCGTTCAAAAGGACCTGGTCGTTGTTGATACTTATATTTTAACTATAAAAATTGAAAATATAGCTTTAATTCGATTTCTAGGTGAGAGCAAAACTTCAAGCCCATTTGGCTTTCCGTCACAAGAGTAACAATAAAATAGCATTCAAAAGGCCCTAGGCCGTGTACATACCTACGTAAGCTATAAAACTTGAAAATCGATTCATGGCTTCGATCTCGCGTGAGGACAAAGAGTACCAATGACAAGAACAAAGTCAACAAGAAATGATCATACAGTGGACGCCGAATGGTTCGATTGTTATCATTAAAATTTATAATGCAGTGAAATACTTACGACACTACCCAAAAAACCTAATTTCGTTGGTCTTTGTCAATTCTGGGCGAAACTATCGACTTTCAAAGTTTGACATTTAACATGAAGTTCATGCTGAGTATTGCACTTGATACAAGTCTGTAGGATTTGAGAGTATCCAGGTTCTATCGTTTGTCAAAAGGTCTTCCACGAAAGAAGCTAGATATTTTACTTCCTAACTAGTCTAGTTGATTTAACATCTGCAAAATCAATGACCACGCCAATGGTATGCTCCCACCTCTCCCAAGTTCAATTGTCACACTTTAGTGAAAGAAAGTTATTGTTCAATTCCTACATTGTTGTATGGCGGCCACTAGCTTTGGTACTTTAACAGAAACCAGAGCGGGATGGCGAAGATAAATACCTATGCGGCGAAAGAGCTTGAAAATTGTTGAATATGGCCAGTCTTTGTGTCCTAAGAAGCAATAGTTGTATTTGAATCAAGTGCATAAACTGTTTCAATGTGATAAAAGTGAATGTAGATTGTTGATTTCAGCTGACCACTGACTGCTAATTCCGCTCATATAAAATTATTTATGCGACAGATAGGAATGAAGTTTCGTATGCAACTGCCTTTTAACTTCAATAGGTGCCTTTTATGGTTTGACATTTGCGGAAGCATTAACTAAAAAGTTTCCAATTATTTATATTGCTATTTTTCTGTACGTTAGGTAACTTCCACCGGTGACTAAAATAAGCATCACTCTTTATTAGTTAACGAGTAACAATGAAAACGGACTACCAGAAATTATCGGTAACACAAACATTGTCGATAAAATGGACGCGCTACTTATTGATCACGGACGCATATGTTAGATCTGGACTTGTCTCCGATAGGATGTACAAGGTGATCAGTGAGGAGGCAATCAATTGAGGAATTTTAGAGGACGACCTAAAGTTGTTCGGAGTTGTAGATGATGGCAAACCAGAGCCGATGGAAGACAAAATGGTTGAAGAGCTATGGTGGATGACAATGAATCAGTTGCTTCCCACATTGGTGTTTTTGTGAATATTGTTGAAGATGCGAGAGCCAGTGCAATCGCCTACGTTAAAAACCTATTCAGCACTATTATGTAGTTGAGCAGCAGCGTGATTCATTCGCAAACGTGAATAAAGTTCAGCCCAGAGATATGTAGTGGCTGATAAAACTTTACAATGGCAGTCTATCTAATTTACGGATTGAAATGTCGGTTCTTATGTTCTGCAGTGCAGTTGAAAAGCCATTTTTATCTGTACCACGTACAATGCAGCCGCAGCTGTAGTGGGCACGAACAAGATTGAGGCGTTGTGCTCATTGCCTGCTGGCAACGTTTTTCAAGTATTGCCCCTGGGACAGATGGCAAAATAAGCCCTGCTATCCACTAAGTCGGTTAGAGTGAATGGTGGTGACGTAGTTTTCTATGACTTGTGCAGTGAGTGCGTTATGGCAAAGCTTTACTGGCTCCTATTTGAAATGACGGCAAGTTATGGGTCTGGCTTTTGAACCCTTTGATTTGCTCTTAAGTCATGACCATGAGATATTAAACATGGGTGGTCGAGATCTCTGTGTCTTCTTGATGACTTACCTGACGTTGTCTCTGTGCGTGGCATTCCGGCCCTAGTTCCACTGTCATGGCTTTTCACGGTACTTGACGTAAAATCACTGAATTACAGGCCAATTGCTTTGTTGTAGTGTATGCGCAAAATGTATGATAGGATGCTTGTTCGGCATCTAAATTGGCATTTTAGAGCACTATCGCTGTCTCTCAAGCATGCACTTTGGGTACAGAATAGGCAGGAGTGTGCAGGATGTGATACTTTTTCTTCTGTCCAGTGTTTACGAAGCGTGGGTCCATGGTGATGTCGTGGTTGGTGTATTCTTAGATATGCGTGCTGCATAAATCACTGTGCTAGTTGAATAGATTAGATAGTCTCTTGCGAATATGGTTGTGAGTCATAGATTTGCAGATGCCATTCTGACTTTTCTGGGCCACCGTTGGTTTACTACCAAGGTCTCAGGTTTCTGGTCGCCTGAGCTGGAATCGGATCGTGGCTTGCCGTAGGGCAGTTGCCTCAGCCCTGTCCTTTTTGTTGGTTTAATCAATGATGTCTTACAGGAGCTTGAACTGAGTGCCTACATTGCCTGCTATGCAGACGATGTGACTCTGTGGTTTGTTGGCAGTTGATCTGTGCATCTAGTTGAATGCGCACAAGTGGCCCTGAATCTCGTTGTTGACCAACTAGCGCTTCGTGGGCTGTCACTGTCTCCAGCAAAGACAGACATGATTGCCTTTCTCTCGGTTTGTAGCGGGCCACCCCGATCAGTGTCAGTGTTGGAGGCCCCTCCGTGTGCGGAACTAATGTCCCTATTCCGTAGTTCTAGATGGTGGGCTGTCCTGTAATCTGATGTCCGCCTCTTGAGAGACAAGATTACCAATCGACTTCCGATTCTTCATTTACTTGTACATGATCAGACGGTTTGCCATGGTGCCCTTCTCTCATTATACAGTATAGAGCCTTTATTCGTTCTGGGGTCTACTACCACCTGGCATTCCTGGCTTCTGTGCACGAGCATATGAAGAGTCTGTAGGTTGTGGTCAATGATTGCCACTGAGTGATCACAGGTTGTCTTGTTTCTACACCTGTTCAAGCATTGTGGGTTGATGCTGGTGAACAGCCAATTCATCTCCGGGTTGATGCGCAACTTGTCAGCCCCTGTCATAGGAATCGGAGCAGGGGACTACAAGACCCTGTTGGTTTGGTCTGCGAGACTTTGAGCGGTCGTTGGCTTGCCTTGGGATTGTTGGGCGTAGTGTAGAGCTCCTGCTGGATCCTTGTCTCAAGTTTCTAAGGTCGATCTCCCTTGTTATACCACCAGCCCGAGGTCCTGGTGTGTGCTTCTGGACTCCGTCTTTGCTTAGACAAGGTATGGCTGCGAAATGTTTTGTGGTGCATCCTTTTCCCATCACCAAGCCACCAGTGGAGTTGGAGTTTTTGTCCTATCTCTAAAGTTGAGTGTGAGCAGAGTACTGGTGAATATCTTCTCCAGCTTTACCTGTGAACTTGCTGCTTTGCCTTTAGCTGTTGACTTCATTCTCTACTTGCAGCTTCCTTCTTTCAACATTTTTACTGAATCCTTGCCTTGTCTGACGGTGTTGCGCTGCTGCTTCCGTGATGTGGAAGTCAGTGATCCTGTTGTTTTTGGGATAGTGTGTTCGCTCCAATCCTCTAATGTCTCGTGAGTTTGTATTCAAGGGCATAGTGGATTTTATGGAAAAGATGGTGATGATGGCTTAGCCAAGCATGTTGCACTCCGACCAAGCAATGGTGTGTCTGTTGTGCAGTAACTCCATGCCACGCATGTGCCCCTGTGTGTCTGGGTGAAGCAGTCCCGGAGCAGGGAGTGGGGTGCTGCATTAACAGGCAGAGTCTTCTTCAAGCTCCATCCTGTAGTTATGTCACTGAGTACGCTGGATTGTTTGCCGATGTGGATGGCGCTCCTGCTGTCTCGTCTGCGGGCTGGTCATGTTTTTCTGGGTGGTCACAGGTTTCGTTTGGGATGGGCAGGGTCTCGTCTTTGTGCTGTGTGTCATGTATAAGAAACTGTCTCTCACTTCTTGGTTACTTGCTCGACGTATGATCCGTGGAGGGGTGCCCTGCTCGCATAGGTAAGCCAGAGTGACCATGTAGCACCCCTTTTGTGTGCTCTTTCGACGCGTCAAGCTGATTTGGAGCATTTACGGGCTGTTGCATGCTTTTGTTCATCGACTGGGAAGCTCCTGTATGCCAACATGCTAGTCTTCTGTATGTGGTTTCTTCCTGTGCCAGTCATGATTAAACCTCATTCCCCAAGTTTTAAGGCACTAGCCTGGATTCTCCCCCGTTTTCTCTTTACTTTGACGCAGTATAAAGGATTTACAATCCATAATCCATACAGTAAGACGGGTGTTCCCGCCCCTGTGGTGGAGCTCCTTTAAACTGGGGGCCCATACGCAACTGTGTTGCATGCGTGCCTCTTGAGCTGCCTCTCTCTGACGACGATGCTGCAGTGTAATATTAGATCAAAACATAACCGTTTGGAAATTCCCTACTCCCTGTGGTGCAAGATGGATATTTCTTCAACCGTTGTTAAGCATATGTCTTCACACCTCATATAGAAGTAACGTTGTTTAAAAAATTAAATAAATTCCTCCTTTCCTTTGCAAATTTATTTGCCTCCTTTTTTGTAGTTCTTCTTTTGAATATTATTTAGTTTTACGCAGTGCTTGCTGATCACCAGTTATAAAAATTGATGGGACAAAGTTTACTTCGCTGTGGAGGAATAGTTTAAGACCACATTTCCCTACCGGTGAAGCGGGTGAAACAACTACTCGGGAGCACCACGAGCCACTGCTGGCGCCATACTATAAAGATCAGAGGTGAACTTTCATTTTTAACTATACATCGCAGATGAAGTTAAATTTTATGAGGAAATCAACATTTTCATTTTTAAATATCTACAGATTTTTTTGTGCATCCATAATTCTAAAGGCAATTTGTACCCAACTGGCAATATTGACTCAGTGTAGTGTAAAAAAAAATTACACAGCAGTTACGGGTAGCACCATTGTATGCTAGTCCCGACAGAGAGGAATACTGTAGAAAAGGTTGGGATCCGCATTTTTAAGAAGTACACCTCTTATTATCTCCCCAAATTTAAATTGTGTGTTTGGTAATGAGATTTGTAATTTGCGGAGTTTTAATTTGTAGATAAATATGTCTCATAAATTAGAAGAATGCCCATTTTTTCCGTGTGGGACGTCTTAAGGCTTTGTGCTCTCACTTCTATGAAGACCTCAAGGATATTCATCGCACTTTTTCCATGCCAAGCAAATTTTATGTCGACCAAATTGTATTGGTAAATCGAAAAAGGTTTTATTGTTACACATATTTTATCCGTTCATCTCATTAACTACGTTTTTTAATTAGTTAAATTCGGTGTGGTTACAAGTAACGGTGCACAAAAACGACCGGTACTCTAAAAGAAGGCTATTATGCCATTTCTAAATGGCTGAATCAGTTGTTAATTTTCTTCTTCAAATCTGAAAATTTTCTATAAATTCCATATGTTCAAAGAAGAGTTTGCGACATAAATGCTGCTACTAAGAAACCTAGCTGAGATTGTTGTAAGTTACTAAATCATTAAGGAAGGATTGCTGTATATGCTGTAAATTTTAAAATCGAGACAAACAATCGTCTAAAAATGAGTGAGTAATTATTAGAAAATCTGTTCAAACTTTGGCGGGTTCCCGGAAATATTTTTAACAAAATGTTTTACAGTGAAACCATGCTTGTTATTGAGATTTATACTCAACTCGTCCACATAAACTTCCGTTTCAGACAAGCGTACGTGACGAAACTACATGTGTTAACAGCTATGTTATGATTAGATATTGTTTAAAAACTATACAAAACGTTATTTTAAGCAGACACACATTTTACACCACTTAGCGAAAGTGTGTCTTCCTCACACTCAGCCATTCCTTAATAATTGAATCAGTTTTAATTTTCTAATTCAAATCTGTAAACATTTCGTAATTTACGTATGCTTAACTATCCAAGATCCTTAGTTAAGTTTTTCTTTTTTCTAGCTCTTTTTACATGAGCCCAGTGAGTATCCGATGTCTCGTAGAGTACGTACAAATAAGGTTGGAAACAAATTTGAAGTTGGAGTATCTATCCACAGAGTAAGCAATGTTGTACGCCTAAAATAATCTTGATGTAGCAATGTTTTAAGGGTAAAAGGCTACAGATTCATAATTTAACTAGGACTACAATGCACTTAGCTTTGTAGCTATTCAGCTGGAATAGTTCAGGTAGGTGCCCTGTTCAGAGCATTATACCTTCAGTTGTGTAAGTTTACATTATTTTATTGCCCAGTCCAAAGATTTCTAGCTTTTTAACTGTATAACATTAGCTTAAATTCTCCGCCATTTATTTTGTAGCTGACTTGCTCTCTCCATACCTTTGTAGATCTTCAGCTACATCATAAGTAGCCTTGCGTATAACTTTATACTTGTCAGTAGCAGCATGTTAGCATAGGTTTCACGGTCTATTTCTTTGTAGCTCTTAAGCAGTAACATTTAATTAACTGCCTCCTCCATGATTTTGTACAGCTTTTGGCTATGGTATTTTAACTTAGTTTCCCTCTGTATAGCTTTGTAGTTCGTCCAGTGTATCATTTCAGCTGAGCTGTCTATCCGAAATTGTGCAGGGTGATATATTCGAACCATTTCTGATTTAGGCTAGACTAAAAGAAGGAATAACTAATAAACACTGATGTTGTCCTTAAACTGAAAACTCAAAATAAAGGTAAGAAAAGACATGGTTCAGAGCTGTCTGAACCATGTCTTTTCTTACCTTTATTTTATTATTATTACCTTTATTTTATTACCTCCATCTGTTAATTCTCAGAAACTGCTGATTAGGGTGACAGATCCCCTCATGGCTAATGTTTTTCATCATTTCGTTGGCAAAAGGTAATTTTCCCTATGCTTGAAAAGACACCCACATTATATTATCCTTAAGTATATCACCCAGCCCTTGACATGACCCATAAGTCCACATTTTTTTGAGAAGTGAAGAGCCTAGCTAAGCCGCTCAAAGTAAATACCACTTAAATTACAAATTTTGAAGCTATAAAATGCCAAAATGAAACGAAACAAGCATGACGTCAGTTGTGACTAGTCTCTCCTCGTGACTAGCTCGATTCTTTTTTATTGCTGTATCTAAAAACCGGTTTCTCTTGCCAGTAACTTACTTACCAGTATGCTTGAGCGCAATTTATTTGTATCGTCATTATCGTTTTGGTTATTTTCGTTTTCGATTATTGTTCAAATAATATTGTCAGGGTACTATGGTCACAGAAGTTTGGATGGATGATTTAAATCATTTTTTTTTATAATGCTACAATAAAACCACAGAAAGTTTGCTTGAAGCATTCATCCCCTTGTTTCATTACAGCGTAGAATGACATTTACTATAACTATTAGGCTGTTACTACTAATTAAAAGTGGGTGGTGATCCCGGTATACTGCCTCGAATGCCTCGATGAGTGGTACAACATAGATAAACCGATTCTTATTACGTTCAAACATCGACTTCTAATTACTGGATTACTGAATTACTGGATGTCGACTTCTAATACGTTCTTGACTTTTCTGAATAAACACGATAACAAACTAATTAAACAATAAGTCAGAAATGGTAAAGATGAGAGTTACGGTGGTTCGCTAGAACATTCTACTTATTCACAGTGTTAGTAGACTTTAATCGAAACGTGTAACAACCGATTGTACGTTTTTGGTAGCAGAGTGCCTTGTTGATATCCAAAATGGTTACAAAAACAATGGCGGCCTTCGATTAAAGTCGCTCCTTCCAGGAAGACGTAACCGCTCATAAAACACCTTCCAGGACTAAAGATATGCCGCACGCACAATAGGCGCTTCTTTCCGTTTTTTAGTGAGAGAATTGTATACATTGTTACATTTTACCCATTCATTCATTGACTCCACTTCTTTTTATAAATACACGGGTCACCTCTCTATAGACAAATATAGCGAATGGGGTTTATCATTATGAGCATGCTTGGGCCGTTTTAATTTTGTATTTTACTTTATATCATTGGTCTTACTTGGACGAGATCAGTTAGGCATTCGTTCTGTCTGTTCTGGCCTATTCTGGACGTAATCTCCGCGCCAGAGATGGTCAGAGAGCGAATTCTCAGGTTTGCCTTTCAATGTACCAAACTTCTTTCTCTTTCAAAAGCATGTAATATTGCTCAAGTTGAGCCGATTCATCTACACAAGCAGTTTGCTTCGGCTGACTTAAGGCTCCAAAAATAGACACCTGAAAAAGAAACTCTCGATATTACAATGGCCATTGCGAAAACACAATATGGACAATTCTATAACAGAACTTAGACACCATTCCCCCCACTGAGACTCGAAGTTAAGCCCCTCTACGTGCGTAAAATGTTCTTCACACTTCCAGTCACGTATCCAGACCAGCTGTTAATTTTTTTTAAATGCTATATGTTTAAATTTGGTGTGAGAATTAATCGGACGTCCTCTTGGTTCACAATCCAAGACCTTGATCACTGGCCAGTGCTAATTTTGCCTTGCTCAGGTTCAGGGAAACTCGCACAAAAACTGAATTTCCAGATTGGACTTAGTTTCTTTCATTTGTACTAAATGGAGGGCTGAGTGTCAAGTTCAGTCAACGCTGACTGCTAGTTAATCATTTACTTTGTGATTAAGTATTTATTAGTGCCATTAAGCCTTCATCAGTGGTTGGTTACAGAAAGTTAACAATTTTTGCTTATAAATCCTCATGAATAGTTCTTTCCATAATAACCTTGCTGTAATCTTTATTCCAGTATAACTTTGTGAAACGACCAAGCCACCCTTGCCTATCTAACATTCAATTCAGCAAATGTGTTGAAAACTGTTTTGTGAAGTTTGCTATTGATAATGGAAACTGCAGGTTCGCCATTCTTGTTTTGGTACTACACATTGATTACCAACGATATATGTGCAAATTTGTATCGCACTGTAGTTGAAATTTTCTCTGTATCGCACAAACATAGTGTAATTTTCACTATTAAAATGGTTTTAAAATTCAGTCAAATCATATAATGTTATGTAGGACATGCTCACGTGAGGTCACATCTTCTGAGTAAGAAGATACGAATGATATAGGAAGGAATAGGACATCAACAGATAGGTTGTTTCCATCCATTATTAAAAGGAAATAACAATCATCTTCCTTTGATTTACAATCCATTTCAAGTTCATAAAGTTACTAAACAGTTTAGGCTCAAAAATAAAATCACGATGGCAAATTTACATCAGTTTAAAACAAGCATCAAACAAGCGGTAAATACAGCATTACCAACTCAACATGTTTATGTCTAGACATACGATAGTGGGCGCGCCAAGTTAGGCAACAAACATCACAACAAACATCACATCAATTCAATTGTCGAGGTTGTAAACCATTGTAGCGCGACACCACAGCGTCAGTGTCTTATATCCTGAAGCATAGTTAGGCACATTTCAAGTACTTGGGGGAAAATAATGCGGTACAAGAATTTAAATTGCATTGAAATCGAGAGCAATGACCCGCCTGACAAAAATTAACTTGTGAAGGAATACCAGCTAAACTGCTTTCAATGCAAAATCTGACCCTCAATAACGTTGAAAATGTGTTACTACCTATCTAGCTAGTCCGCTCATCCCCATGTTAAATCTCATAGGGTAATTATTCAACGCTACCGAGAAAACGGTAAGGCTTCCAGCTATGAAATTGGACGAATGGGTGCAGTACAATACGAACTGCATACCTTTAATGGTTTGCAGCCTGGGGGAGTAACGAGGATGGCGTGGAAGGGCACGTAAGTACGAAAACATTGTTATAACCATTGTTAGTATTGTCGGCATCGTCTCTCATTGGACGTACAAAGTTCGGACAATGAGAACATGAATACTGACGTGCGTGCCCAAACATACACTAGTGTATCACGATAAATCTAAACAACGTTGCAAAGAAATTGTATTCACGTCTAATTCACAAAAAACAAACCAACTGTAAAAACAAAGCAAAATAAACAGAGCCAAAAACTGGTAAAGAGGCCACCAAGTTGAGAGTGGTTCGGCCCTTCAAAGGAGTAATAGCAACACACCAAAACTACTAACTAAATAAAACAAATTACAACAAAATTAAAACCAAACCAAAAACGTATACAGAGGTGACTAAGTTGAGAATGGTTCGACCCAAGGGTGCAGAAAATGCTTACTGGAAAAAATTTCCCACAAAATTTTCCTACAGATTGTTCTAATTTTCACAGCCTTTTACTATGCAGGCAAGCCATTTTTCAGTTAATTTCCTCAGTTCTCTGAAATTTCCCGCGAACCTCGTTCTAGCGTTTGGGCATATTCTTGCCCCCTGGTTCGGCCTATAAGCAAAAGGTAGTAGCAAATTGTTGAAAACCAATTTCTTGTTGACGTGGCACTTTATTACACATCTGCACGGTAATGGAGTTGAGTCAATACACAGTTTAAAAATAAAGGAGTGGTATCATATCAAAAACCAAAACTGGTAAAAGGGGCCGCCAAGTTCTTAATGGTTCGGCCCTTCATAGGAGTGATGTCAACACACCAAAACATTCGCCAACTTAATCACACCGAATAATACTTTAGACGTTAAATGAAAACTTGAACATTGCTACCGAAAGTAGCAATGTTCTAGTTTTCATTTAATGTTTGAATTATTAAGTGGTGCGATTAACTTGGCGAATGTTTTGGTGTGTTGATATCACTCCTTTGAAGGGTCGAACCATTCAGAACTTGGCGCCCCTTTTACCAGTTTTGGTTTTTGATATGATTACGATATATGACCATTAACTGGTGTAGTTTGTAAACCCCTTAAATAAATTTATTTACTCTCTCGATTTTCAACATTACCAAAGTATCCAGCAAAAATTAAAATTAGCTAAATCCCTCATCCTGCAATAAAGGTGTTTCAATCTGTCACATCCTATTGTATCATTTCATATAACACTGTATTCTGTGTTACACTGCAATATAGGTTAATAAAACGCTGTTATTTACTTACAGGTTTCCATTTCATTCCTTGACTGGCAATATGCCAATGTGCAACTTTACCGAGTGGAACTACGGACTCTGGTTTTTAATGTATCGTTATTCCTTTGGAGAAATTCTTACAACGGACTGCCACTGCCCACGCAAATGCTCACATACAAATTTTGACGTACGAGAAAGTCTTCAAGAAGTGTATGCCAACCAGACAAAATACGTTTTCCTTTTTAGCGATGTATATCAAACAGTAACAAGTGAACGCTTTATCTATGACACAGGAAAACTTTTGTCTGATATCGGTGGTAATTCTGGACTTTACATTGGAGTATCCCTCTTGTCTCTTTTTGAAATTTGTTTTCGTTTTCTTCCACTTCGACCAAAAACGAAAACCAATAAGCCTACATTTTCGGCCACGGACCCGTTGTTTCGCAAAGTTTTGAAGACATACAGTAAATTTAAGCCAGATAAAGGAATTTCAATTGGAGCATCTACCAAAATATCAAAGCAGTCAAAGCAAAAAACCATCATTCGTTACTTAGTTGTGTTTTGTTGCATTACATTTTTTCTGTTTGGAACCACAATGAGAATTATTCATTTTTTCCAATATCCTTTGCTTCAGCTGGTATCTATTTCATTTAATGACACATTAGAGAATCCTACACGAACAATTTGCTATGAAACTAAGCTGCTTAATGACATGAAATACCAACTGGCACAAATGAGAAATATATCCAACAACTGTGAAGTGGAGATGTGGCAACTTTTAGACCTGGGTTACTCCGCCGAAGAAATTTGGAAGAAACCATTTGTGAGTAATGTATTGAAATTGATATATGTATATATGCCTAAACTGACAGACGTTACATTGAACTCATTGGGTTCACCGAGTTATCTTTATGCTTGTACGCCAGTAGACGAGGAGTATACATTCTGATTAACGACTTATGTTAGTGATTTGGAAAGATTGGGTTTCCTGTTCAAATACAGTTCCAGGCCACTCAGAGGATACGTAACTACACAAAGGCAGCTTATTGTATTACGTTATTTCTAGTATTTGCTTACTGCGGTTTGGCTTCTGTTCTTATTTCCTGTATGGTACAGTCAGGGCATCCAATCCCGGGTTTTAGTCTCTTTTTTAGTTCCAAATTTCCAGGTACTGTGGCTGCCTAAATCCCGGCATTTTCGCCACCGAAAAATGATCTAAATATTGTAAAAATATGCCAGAAATTAATTGTTGAGTCAAGAACTTTAATATTATAAAAAAGAAAAACATAAAATTTTATTTTAACTGCAAAGGACAAGTTATCAACTCGATTCAGAGAGTAAACTTTAGGTCGAGGCATGAATTTTCTTTTATACAGAGTTAACTGACAATCTCTTCCCTGATCAAAGAAAAAATATAAAACTTTATATGTTGAATTCGTCTTTTACTTACTTTGCCTTCAGAAAGAGAAGTAAAGTTAACACATGCAAGTACACACGCATGCAACAAAAAGCTATTAAACGCATACTATAGGTGGCCCGTGCTACGCACGGCTAGTCTTGGATGTAACGTTTGCAACACTGGTACGGTTTGGTTGTTCATGTGTATGTCCTTGCTTCACCGCATTAAGTTTTTTCAATCCTAATTTTGTGGACACTGGCTAACAAATGCTTTCACCGGATGAAGTTTGTTCAATCCTATTTGTGTGCACTCTGGCTGGACAAACACTGATTTCCGTTTGTTTTGCTCACTCAATCAGCGCATCCCGTGACTCAAATCACTTGATGCACCGTTTTAAAAATTGGCACGCTCAAGCATCGTTGCATCGTTTGCAGTAAGCCCTTGTATCGTTTCTATCTGCCAACCAACGTCGGTTAGTTTGATTTCAAACACGGATTCTTCAATTTTACCATCAACAATCAACGGTTTAGACGAGAGTTTGAAATCCAGGCACGTGGTCTCAAAATTGTTCTGCACCATAGCAAATACCTACGCATGCGCGAACATGTGTACCGAGAATGAAACGCGATTAACGTGATTGTCATATGCTTAGATTGTTAGATACTTACTTGTGTCTTCTTCAAGAGTCTTCATGAGTTCAACGATCTTATTATGTAGATAAGTTTTCTGACTCTGGCCTCATTATTCATTGTTTAAACAAGCGGTGCTTTTACGTCGTCATTGCAAGCCACGGCCGTGGTTTAAAGGATGCAGCTTAATCGCTAGTCCAATACTCAGGTAGTTGTACTAAACAAGTTATAAAATTAGTATTCTGTGCTATAGATACACGAGTGATATAACGACATGAGTAGTATCATGAATTATTAACCATGCATAATGAGTGAAAAAGCAGAGTAAGCATCATTGTTTCGTGTTTTGGCGTACATCCTGCATCTGGACATCTTCCATCGAAGCCTATTTTCAATTGCTCATGGAGACGTTGCGTTGCAGTAACTGAAGTGTAGTATCAGAGTGTTAAAAGGTTCGGTGAAATTACGGTACAAAGAACTGGCGAATTTTCCAGTTCTTTTAACCGTAAAAGTATGAGCGTACTAAGTTGAAAAATTTACCTGAATGACAAGTATTGGGTTGTGCACTAAGATGTTATGCAACCCTCTCTCATGTGTATAGACATGATCGTATCTATGATGGCTTATACAACGCAGCCGTTCAGTAATTTTATGAACAAATTTTAATATTAACAGTTTACAGTGCGCGGAGCATGTCACACACTGGTTTTAAACAATTTTTTTTACAAAATTCCTAGTAAATTAAACTGAAAAAAGCATTGTCGATCATTTAAAATAAACTATGGTTATATTAGTACCTCGTTTCATCGATTGCTTCAGTTTTCAACCTTAAGTATCTAAATGAATCACGTTGGCAAAACAAACTTCCTCTTAAGTAATGTTTTTATTCCCTGAAAGAGGGAATTCCCAAAATTTCGGGATAACTCGTGGATCACGTTATTGCGGGAAACGAATCCCGATATCTCTAGATTAGTGTTCTTCACAGCATTGGATCCCTTTGTTATATTTGCAATATTATATGTTATTCGCACAATTACAATATATCGCTATGCGTTATTAATTGAGTTCCGAATATCTCAATTACTCGCCCAAGCGAGATATGCTAAAGTACGTTAATATCATTTCTATACTTTGATTTCCATTTAACACAACGAATCGTAAATATGAGAACAGGGTGGTGCAAACAAACCAAAGCAACCAAACGATTCCAACACGGAACTGTATGAGTGCATTTGTATAGCTCTGACTTCATGAGAGAGACTTGCTGTAACATAGAAAAAAGACGTGACCCTGTTGGTTCAAAAAATTTTCAATTGCCATTGGTTTTTTTTATAACCAATTGCAATAATTGTTTTCTGAATTCCTCACACTAAAAGAACTCTTCGTTACTGTATAATTATTACTGCAAATGGCTTTATGTTGTTAATGTAGTCCTTGAGGCCACATGACCCACCAGACCCAAGGATCGGGCTTTCTTACAACCGCTACTGAAAGTCCACTGATAACCCAAAAATCTCCAAAAATATTCGTGGTAGGAATTTCATTTTCGAAATTGTGTATGCGTTAGTGCTCCTTTGCCAGAAAATTAAACCAAGACAGACCAAAAGTACAAAGGTAATCTTGTCCAAGGCAGACAAACAAATAGACAAAATCAATTTCAGTTGAGTATTTGTCCTGGCTCGCTTCCCTCGCTCAGCAACTAGAGTAACTACATAAATTGGGGGACAACTCTAGTTTTACATGGTTGTCTTATCGTAAGCATCTTCAGTTGAAAAATGTTACCTAAAAAGGCCAATCAGTTAATTAGACATGTGTTTCGTAAAATATTACTGCAAAAAATCGACTATATGCAGTCACGGTAAAGACCCTAACAAAATTTATATTTAAAAGTGTGGTAATTAATTGATGTTTCTGTTAAATGCACCCATCGTTTCCTAGGATAGTGTAGCTCTAATGAAGTAGTTAGCATTGTAGAATATCCATGTGAGAGTGCAAGATATACTCTGAGTAAAAAGTAATGTATCACTGTTAATAATAAAAAATAAATCACAAGATAGAGTTAGCGAAGCAAACATTCTTTATTAAAGACCGAGTTTGTGAGAATACAAGATACACTAATCTGAGAAAGAAAAAAAGACGACTGCCCAGAAAAGAAAATGGGGGGGGGGGGATTGAGGCTTAATGGCTCGTCGACAACTTGGTCATTAGCGCAACCTCAGTCACAGTGCAGTGGTCCGGGTTGCCACTGCACCACACATTACAGAGATGTTATTCAAACCCCTAATCTAAATCTTGTCATACATCTGTGCCTCCTGCAAAAATTGAAAAACACCGGACAGGAGGACAGACCTATCGCCCAACTGAGGCGCAATGTCATGCGGAAGATGGAAACGACGACGAGCACCATCAAGATGGCGACAATCAACAAGTAAGTGCCGGACCGTAAGTGGCCGTCCACACCAATAACATTCAGGAGGGTCAACCCCCCACAAAACGAAACAGTGATTAAGTCGGGTGTGACCAATGCGCTAACGGGCCAACACAACCTCCTCACGGCGACTGCGGCGACACGCCGAGTGCCACTCCTCGACAGTGCGTTTAATGGCCCGAAAAAAATGGACTCGATCCCATGATTTCCTACTTAAAGAACTTTTCCGAATGCTCATCTGGAGCCAACAGCCAGCATCTGCCCCAGTAGCACAATGATTACATCACCCGCTTTTAAGTGGGATTCCGGGGTTCGAGTCCCAGGTAGGGTAGTTGTCCTTTTATTTTTTCTCAGATTCGTGTGTCTTGTATTTTCACAAGGCCAGTCTTTATTGCAGTCTGTTGCTTCGTTAACTACTGTTAAAAATTGTCGTAAAATTACAGCACAAAGAATTGGTAATTCATTTCCAGTTCATTTCGGCTCAAAGGTTTGGCATGGTTCTGTGTTGAAAAACTGATCTGATTGAGGAGTTTTGAATTTCTGCACTAAGGCGTCATATGCTCTCTATCATTACACACGAAACATGTTATTAGCTCTAACGGTTAAGCAGTAAAAAGTATCACAAGTTTACAGTAAGAATTGGAAATAAACGACCAGTTCTTTGTACTGTCAGTTTGCAGACATTTTCAAATATGTCATGAATTGTACTCATACCCAGGATTTCCTGCATACTAGGCCTGCACACTTCCATGCACTGATAACCAATGAGAATGGAACCTGACTACACCCTGCATACTTCACCTTTCTGAGCTATACTGTTAAAAATGTCTGTTACTTTGCTGTTCAGTCACAAGTCGGATTTGACGGTCGTGCACATTTTTTATTTTTAGATATGTAATCTCAGCTGAGTATGACCCGAGGGAAAGATTTGGCTAAACTGGCTTCCTCTTAGGAAACTCGTTAAAAAATACAGACCGTAATGCAATAAAAATAAGTAGAAACAAATACACAGCTCTTTGTACTGGTAATTTACGGTTTCACTTTTCATAGTGTACCGTCATCTATAAATGCAACATGGGCGGGGCAGTGAGTTCCAGTCTACGCCTTTAATGTGCATTTGCATTCGACACGATGGAAGCTGACCATTCATTTGTCTATAAATGAAGTCATACATCTGAGCTTCATAAGTAACGCGATGGAGGCTAAGCATTCGTTTCTCACAAAATGACGTCACAAAGCTGATCTTCACTAATTACGTGATGGAAGCTCGGCATTCGTTTGTCACGAAATGATGTCACACACCTGCTCTACACTAATTACACGATGAAAGTTGACCATTCGTTTGTCAAGAAATGACGTCACACATCTTATCTTCACTAATTACGTGACAGACACTAAACATTCGTTTGTCACGAAAAGACATCACACATCTGACGTCCACTAATTACGCTATGGTGTCTGACGTCACGCCTATGATAAATTCATTCATTACGTGTTGGAAGCTGAGCATTCGCTTGTCACGAAATGAAGTCGCACATCTGACGTTATGTCATTATGTATTGGCAGCTTGTCGTGTAATGGTGTCACACATCTGATTTTCACTAATGAGGCAATGGAAGGCTAAGCATTCGTTTGTCACAAAATTACGTCACACATCAGATCTTCACTAATTCCGTGATGCAAACTGAGCATTTGTTTCTCGAAAAATGATGTCACAGATCTTATTTTCACTAATTACTCAATGGAAGCTGAACATTCGTTTGTCCTGAGATGACGTCACGCATCTGATCACCACTAATTATGTGATGGGAGCTGAGCATTTGTTTGTCACGAAATGACGTCACACATCTGATCTTCACTAATTAGGCTATGGAAATAAAGCATTCTTTTGTCACGAAATGACGTCGCTGCTCTGAACCTTAGTCTTACATGCTGGAAGCTGAATATTTGGTTGTCACGACATGATCGCACATCTGACCTGCGCGGCATAGATGTGAGCATATTCCTAATTTTAAACTATAACACTTCAGTACACGATGAAGTACACAAGAGCTATACAGTGAGTCAGAAAGATTGACAGATATGCATCGTTTTGAATCACAATGTAGATAGTTATATATTTTGCAATGTAGGGCTAGAGTCATAATGGTATCCGAAATTTAATTTACGGCTTTTTTCAACATACATGTTAATGGTACTGTCCGTAACATAACAGGTAACAACTGTAAAACGACTAGGCGCCTGAAAATATCAAAGATTGGCCAAACCTAGAACTAATTACTACAAAGATAAAACCAACGGCATTCGTCCTTGAAAACTGCGTAAATAACATATCAAAAGTCTACCAAAATCTGATTGGTGGAAAGAGCGCCATTCATTCAAAATTGTTCACTATTATTAATTGAAATACTGAATTCCCATACACAGTTAGCAAAATTACACACCCCAACTTCATTGTTCCTCTTGAAATTTCCTTTCCAATGACACCATACACAACCGGAAGTAACTACCAGAAGTGGTATATAGGTGGTATGTTAGTAAAAAGACATATTTTTTCAAAATCGCGTCTAATTATAACACTTTGAATTCCCTTTCACAGTTACCAAATTACACCCCTGCCTTTATTGTTCCTCTTGAAATTTCTTTTCCAATGATACGAAACACAACCGGAAGTAACTACCGGAAGCGGTACTAATGAATCATGATTAATGCATAGTATACGCCGTAATTGGAAATAATAGTGCCCAAAATTGAAGGAATTGTTCACTTTGTGTGAAAATCATTGAATTCGGTATGGATTCACATGAAGCGTGAGAGGGAAAAAAGTTCAAAATCCCCACAAACGGTTTTTAGGCTGTAACTCCTTAAACATCAAGAAATCAGAAGTATAATGTAAAACAAAAACGTTCAGCACACAGTTCTGGACAGGAAAGGTGATATACATCTTTCACGTAAAAGAAACCCTTAAACCACAAAATCGTATTATCAGTCCTAATTCGCGCACATACTCCTTTCTTCAATTGGTTGATGTAGTGATTGTCGTTTTCAAAGTGTTCGTGCGAGCCCTTTAATAGCCCGCAATAGGCATGCTTAGAATTTCCTGAAAGGTGGGGATCTATTCTCTCTATCAATTCTAACCGAAATTATTTAGCTTATATAGAGACCATCTTACGCTCGTTTAAACGTGTGCAGTGGCTGGTGCAGTGGCTGGTTTCAATTTCAAAGTGCCATTGTACTGCTCGTATTTGTATTTGTATCTAAGCTAAACAACTTCGGTTAGGACAGTTGGAAAGAATAGATCTCACCTCTCAGAAAATTTTAAGCATGTCCATTTCGGGCAATGAGAGGGATTGGAATAGCACTTTGAATTCGAAAATCACCATACGCTTTCGCCGCTACGCCATTACCCTTCACCTTTGAAAGGGTTTAGCTATTTGAGTTAAACAATTTCGGTTTGTATTGATGGAAAGAACAGATCCCCACCTTTCAGCAAATTCTAAGCATGTCCACTTTGAGATATTAGAGAACGCTCAAGAGCACGAAAAACACCATAACAACCACTATAACAACCAATTAAAAAAGAAGCATTTGCGCTAATTAAGGGTGATAAAATATGATTTTGTGGTTCAAGGGTTGTTTTTACGTAAAAGATGTATATCACCTTTTTCCTGTCCAGAATTATGGTTTTGCTTCTCATTATGCTTTTGATTTGTTGAATTGTTAAGGAGTTTTAGCTAAAAAAAAAAAATAGTTTGGGGAGAGTCTTGAACCCCCTTCCCGCCTCGGAGGGAGTCTTTTTTTTTCCAGTTACTCTTCTTGTGCATCCATACCAAAATCAGTGCTTTTCACACAAAGCGAACAATTCCTTCAATTTTGGGCATTATGATTTCCATTACAGCGTATATTATGCATTAATCATAATTCATTAGTACCACTTCTGCTAGCTACTAACGGTTGTGTTTGGTATCGTTCGAAAGGAAATTTCTAGAGGAATAATAAAGGCTAACTGTGAAAGGGAATTCAAAGTTTCATACTCAGACTCAGTTTTGAAAAAAATGGCGTCTTTTCATAAACACCTTAATAACACCTCCGGTAGCTACTTCAGGTTATGTATGGTGTCATTGGAAAGGAAATTCTAAAGAAATAATAAAGTTGTGGGACATAATTTTGCTAACTGTGAAGTGGAATTCATTATTTCAATAAAAAACAGTGAAAGTGTCGAATTTGGGCGCCATTTTGTTTTTCCACCAATTTTGATTTCATTCATGACAGTTTTCAAGGGCGAATGCCGTTGGTTTCATCTTTGTACTAATTACTTATAGGTAAAATCATATTTTCAGTCACTTAACTGGTCTGAATGTAATATACAGATCAAAGAAATCGCAACACTAAACCTCATTTGCGGCGGAAATTTACGATTATTGTGTTTTTTATTTGAGAGGGTAAAATAGGCTTCACGCAATGACAGCCGTGTACGGTTAGGAGTGATGTTTTTGGATGTAACTGGTCGCTTCGGACCAGGTCAGTTGTGCCAAAGGTGCGTTTTGTACTGTTAGCTTTACTTTGTTGTTGATTTGTAAGGCAGGTGGCCTGTGGAAGGCTATCTTCCTTGAAATAAATAATAATCATCATTATAATAATAGCTTCACTTTTCATCATAGAAAAGAAAGTAGAAATGTTGCAGAGATGCTATTGGATGCAACAGCTTGTTAATTAAATTCTCTTGCATCACTCCAATTATTAGAATTTCGCTTAGATTAGCAAACCAGTAGTGCACTTTGACTAACTCATATATTTTTTTTGCCAAAATGAAATAAATCCATCTAATTTTTTTCCAGTTTATTAAATCATACGCTTTTTATGGAGTTCCTTTCAAATACGATATTTTGCCTGAAGGAATGTGTGCCGATATTCAAACAGGTTAGAATTAATTATATTCTCCACCCATAATAAATTAGTTATTTAGTTGTCAAGAGAAATGGTTATTCATTCATGCTTCTAGGAAATAGTTTAAACACTTTAAACAAAATTGAAACTGTAAAGTCAAATAAAATGAGCCTGCAAGTGAAATATGTCACATCTAATAGTTATACTTAAAAGAGACCATCTTATCCATCTTTTGCAAAAAAAAAATGTTTTAAAAACATTGCATTTCGAAACCATTGCTGGAACGATTAGGGAAAAAAATGTGCTCTAAGAAAATGTGCTCTAAGAAAATGTGCTCTGAAAAAACTACAACACGTTAATGAATAATTACCGAGCTTGCTGTTAAATTGTTGAAAAGTGTGGAAGTAAATATGTGCGACATAAACCTAATGAATTTTTGGGGAAACATAAATACGAGGTGTTGTACACAGATATCGAGACAGTTATTGCAATTTAGTCTTTACGGCACATCAACAGTTAGATCATTTGCGCCAACTACAGCAACAGTGCAGAGGTCTGGGCTCCAATGGGCCACACATTACAGAAAAGATAAACAAATCCAAAATCTAGATGTCATCATACATCTGTACCTCCTGCAAAAGTTGTAAAACTCGAGACAGGAGGACAGAGTCGTTGGCCAATGATGTGCTAAGTCTCTCCAAAGATGGAAACGAACACTCAAGATGGTGACAGTAAACTAGCACATTACTAACCGTAAGTGGCCGGCTACACCAATAAAATTCTTGGGGAATATCAACCTCAAAAGGAAGCAATGAATAAGTTTGGTGACACCTTAATTAAACTGACGAACACTACCACTTCTTCACTGTTACGGCTGATGTCTCCCACAATTCGTTGCAGATCCATTAGTCGGGTGGGAAGAGTTGCACCTCATTCACCATTATAGAGCTGGCATGACAAGCCCAATACCGTTACTTTATTCGGCAGAATCGGATGAAGACCATTGTCACAGTAGACCAACAGGCGAGAGGTAAGCTGAATGACACAGCAAGAGTTGGAGTGCTGGTCGGTTATTACACAAACAGGATGGGCTACTGGTGTGGTTGGCCAAGCTCCGCAACTTCTGTGGAAGGCAGAGATGCCGAGTAAACAAAGGACTATCTTCGCACATACAAAGAGCAACTTGATGACAAGTATTTCGACTATATTTCAGAGAGGAGTGTGAGGAATGAGTTACAGGGTAAGAGTCCTGTGGACATGACAAACAACCTAACCAATTACTACGATAACCCAACACCTGAAGAAGTACTAATTGAAGTACCTGAGGTAACTCATGCAGCTCAGGGAACTGAAGCTGTAGTCAACCAGTAGCTGTGAAAGCAATACTGGGCGACGTTCGTATCGATGGAGAGATGATCAAAGTGCATTGACTAATGAAGCAATCATCCACCATTGTATGGCCAACACCAGGTGACCATTGCTCGAGCTAGGCAAGTAGTGCACCAAGAGGTTAAGCTGGTATTACCCCACAGCAAACATCAACCCTAAGATCAGCAATGTACTCACTACTCACTACAACCTCACTACAACCTACTTAAGGAAAACAGGCTCCAGGACAGTCATGGTAACGAGGTTCTGATGGTAGACCGTGAACACTACATAGACATCTGGT
>JAHWFP010003933.1:47588-60273 GCA_023313725.1 Lithobius niger
AAAAAAAAAAAAACAAAGATGCCGGGCAGCTAAGGCGTGGGTCCAGAATTCCTCAAGTCGCCTTATCCGCATGCGTGCTCACAGTTACATCTTTAACCCAACATTCCTCAACGTCGTTTATACAGTGAAGCTAACCCTAGCTCGCCACCTTACCCAGCACTCAAAATAAAGAGCCGTATACGACGACATCGTAAATAGTAGAGGGATCACAGTGTGTGTTCGACAATAGCATACTGTCATTGAATAGACAACAGCTCGTGCACGTGCCAACGTAAATGGATCGTGTCATTTCTTAACAAAATCCCCACTCGTGTTCAGACTGTTTAACACAATGGGTTTACCAAACTCAATTAGTTTAACTCATGTGGGGTCAAGTTTGGTAAACCCTTTGTGTTAAACAGTCTGAACACGACTGGGGGATTTTGTTAAAAAATGACACGATCCATTTACGTTGGTACGTGCACAAGCTGTTGTCTATTCAATGACAGTATGCTATTGTCGAGCACACACTGTGATCCCTCTACAATTTACGATGTCGTCGTGTACGGCTCTTTATTTGGAGTGCTGGGTTAGGTGGCGAGCTAGGGTTAGCTTAACCGTATAAACGACGTTGAGGAATGTTGGATTAAAGATGAAACTGTGAGCATGCAGGCAGATAAAGGCGACTGGGATTAAAACACTATACTTCATATTAAAAATGTATGGTGTGTATGTAATAGAAAACAAAAACCAACTCTTTTGATGTTTCAAGTAAGGTTAACTGAACCAAAGTCAAAGCAGCAATGGAACTGAAATAAGTTTTCCTGTACGGTGTAGATGACATAGGTGAAGTGTAAGTCCACGTGAAACCATGAATTAGTCCTTAACCATTGCAACCACCAGAAAACAACAAACACTGCGAATATTTAAAAACGGAAAAAATAGTCATTTCGCGCTAACTCAACGCTAACTCACGCTAACTCAACGCCATGCTAAATTTCCGTTGGTTAAATCCTGTTAACCAACACCGGAAGTGTGCGTCATCACAAACAGTGTGGGTTATCAAGTAACCTCACACTTTTGCCAATAACCCACACTTTTGACCTGGCTGGCGTGAAATACGGCGAAACGACGCTACGTATCCTTCAGGCCCACTCCCCCACAAAAGGACGCAAACGACTCGTCGGTCTACCAACCACTCCACCCTCAGTAAACTAAAATGGAATGACCTTCAGTCATTTCGAGATATTTTCACAAAACACAAACACGTTTTAATTAAATAAGAGTTAGCTTGACGTCTCAACCGTGATATAAATCAGTTATTCATTAAGAAACTATTGGTTATCGATTTTGAAACCACGGCTGCGATGATTTGGCCACTCGACATGCAAATCGTCTCTGGGGCTACGCCCCCCTCGACATATTTGCATGTCTATTGGCCAAATCATTGCAGCCGTGGTTTAAAATCGATAACCAATAGTTTTTAACCAATAACTATTACTTTTAGTGCCCAACTTTGTAATATTGTGTTTGCCTAAACATATAAATAATAATAATAATAATAAACAGCCATTTGTCGTAGCAATTAGATTAATGAGTATTATATTTCTTCCATTGAAAAATTTAAAATCATACAGCTTGGCATTAACGAGAATCAGATACACAAATAGTAATGCACGGCTCATATAATCCCCTATATTTTTATACTAATTATTACTAGCCGTGTCACTCGGTAATGCTCTCTCATTCGGCCGCGTCTTGCTTCGCTCGAGGATATATCTTGTTGCAACACTTATTTGAAGACGGACAATTCCACACCAAGCAAACAGTCAAATGATCAGTGTAGCAGCTCTTTTCGTTAGCTTTCAGTTCATAAACAAACAGGAACTGCACCTACTCTTTCGTTTCTCTTTGTGTACATTGGCCACATTTAATAAGCATCACCAGAATAACCAGCTTCACTTTCACTACTGAATAAATATTTAGCCTACTACTTACTAACTGTATTTAGGAAAAAGAGCTGTTTCCGATGATAAACGATGATTTTCGTTCGCTTTGCTCACTCAATCAGCACAAACATTTCCTCAGATACGTGACTAAAATGTGACCACCAAGAACCACACAACACTTGTAATTTGTGTTAGTACTACACTTTTCATGGGTTTTCTTGTTTCACTTATTTTAAATACTTTGTCTTTACGTCCTGCTCAGTACAGATTTTTCCATTGGCTTCTTAACACTTGAGTTCCTGATGATCCGTCACTTCGCACATCAGCTGCAGAACGCCAAGTGAAAACACCACGGTTTGAATGTAAGTTAGGCCTACACAAGACACTATCTCGCATCCAAAGCTGCTAATGTTTTATCACAAATAAGGAAGGAACCAGCCGATCTCTTTACATAAGCTCCAATGTCCGAATATTGATACTTGAAATGATACAGATGCAGACGTAAAAATATTTTTGGCATCCTTTTCTGGTGTCCATAGGCTATACAGTATGTCCCAGAAAACCTGAACCAGGTAGGCCCATATGGTATAGGTCTATAGAGTATAAGCCTATACGATGTACGCCTAAACCATATTAGGCCTATGATGTACAAATCAACAAACTATGAGCAAAACAAGCACCTAATGGGAATAGCAAATGTCTTCCACAATAGGCATTCGCTCGCAGTAACACCAGTACATTACTGTATCACAGTATCACTCGAACCCAGGACTTTCCCCTGGGTGTAGTATTATAGGCCTATACCATAGGCCTATACCACATAGGCCTACCTGGTTCAGGAATTCTGAGACATAGGCTACTGTATTGTCTACACGTAATTCAGTATTTAGCATTTAATCTTTTTCTGTCTTTGTATTATTGCTAAACGATTATTCTCTTGTCCCGGATTTGTCAGTATATAGATTCTCGATGAATGCCTCCAACTTTAAAACGGGTAATAAAATGACAGTGCCTAGAGCTACGCCTGTTTACTGATTGTTAGTCAGAACAACAGGTTATTTGACTCGCTCCACGTTGGTCCATAGCTGCCAGACATTATTCACGGACGTTCCAGGTAATTTCGAAGAAAATTGGGGAACAATGATGACGTCGTGTATTGTTGCTGATTGTTGCATATGGTCATTTGTCGTTAATTTCGGTCATTTAGGACCAACCCCATAATTTAATGGTACGCCTACAAAACGTACGAATTAATTTGCTTTCTTTTGACAAACTTCTCATATTTGTAGCCTTCTATTTCCAGACGAGAAGACGAACTACCCCAACCATCCACGCCTAAATTGAATCTTTTTAATGAGGAAAGATAGCACATTTATTGTACTACAGTATTATGAGAAAGGAATAGCTCATTTCTTGGCATAGTTTCTGCGCATGCATCATTGCTTACGTCAAAGATAGCATTGTGAATGTAGTTTGGTTTTTAATCTAATTCTTGTGTTAGGGAATGGCAAGGTCAGCAGAACTATTAGTTTTATTACTTTATATTTTATCTAGGTGCCACGAGGTTGCCAGCTAATAGCGAAGTGTGGAGTGCTCTTAATGATGAAGAAACTGAGAACATTGAGCCCTGTGGAACCAACACCTTTAAAGTAAGACTCATTACTACTTGTGGCAATACGAAAAACGTTAAAATTCAAGTTTAGGTTTTTTTCCCATTGTTTTTCTAAACATCGTAGCTTCTGACTATAGGGACGAATTTTGTTTAGATTGTATTTTATTGTCAGTTTCCAAGTCAAAAAATGGCTATGAATATTCATGAAGTTGGGACTTCGATTGAATTTGCCTGTCAATCATCATGGACTATTTATAATTAGACGTGGTGTTTGGTATCAAGTCTTTTAGATTTTGCAAATTTATTTCTGTTTAATTTCCATAAACCTAGTTTCTCATTAAGGATTGGTCAAAATTTGTATTAAAGAGCCGTTAAGATTACTGTGGTTGGTGCATAAGTTTAATTTGTCCGTGAAGTGCCAACTAAATGCAACCAGGTCAAGCTTTAAGTTTACGGTTAAAGAACTGGCGCATCAACCATAAACTAAAAACTCTGACCTGCTTGGATTCTTCTTGCATATTTTAAGTGTCAAGTTTGTTAGTTTTACCTTAATTTCTAAATAATTTCCCTGAAAAATTAGTATAACCGTTGTTGTGCTAATGACGCATGATGACATTTGCGATTCCATCTCCATCTCCATTCCGTCTCCGTTCCCCGCTCACTGACGTAATGCCTGTTATAGATATGTCCAACCCTCAACTGGCTTAGATATATTAGTGATCTGGGGACGGACTGGGTTACCAGTTTGAATTAGGGTCACATCGGCAAGGTGGCTTGCGTACTACGTTATTTCTTGTGTATTATTTTCGCTTTTTTGGCTTGTTTTCTTTTGTATAAATTACAGCGATGTGTGTACATTTAAGGGCATAGCATTCTTGTGCAAAATTGGAAATAAACTGGAGGAGGGGTTAAATGGCTATCGTGGATACTGATATACAGCACCAGCACTCCTTTGTTGCCCGTGTCACGAAAACAGTAGTGTTTTACATACATTATATTCAGAAACAATTGATTTACTGAAATTACATGAAAATTAAGGAAAACTCCGGAGCTTTATTGATGTTTTTCGAACTTGTGTCCACATAATGTAGGGCGTAGAAACGGCGTGACGCGTTTAATACAAATTGCGTAATCGATTCGAATGTTATCATGCATACAGACAGAAACAATGAGAGGACGAGAAGTTCCTCAGTTCCACTTCGCTATGCACTACATTAAAAATAATTACACAAAAAGGTTCTCTATAAAAGATTTTGGCATCTCATTATTTGTCTGTTTTCTTTTTTTACAGGAAAATTATGCCCAATGTCAGTTTTATAATTTATTTTTTCTAGGAGCCTTATGTTTGCTTGTAAAAATGAACCGCCTTAATTTTGAACAGCACTAAATAAGTCGATGGTTGGGAAAACATGGGATTCGATCCCAGAAACATTCGATCATCGCATGGGGCCGAGATAACATCCAGATTACATCTCATAGCTGTTGATGGAGACTGGTAGTCTCTCACTTTGCCCTGGTGAGCGTAAAGTGGCAGGAATTTTGCCATGGTCTTGTTTATAGCCATCGCAAAGATTAGCTTTTTTCTCAGCTGTATGTGTGTAAAAAATGGTGGGAAATATTTATTTCTTTAATACAGAAACCAAAATAGATGCGCCCATAAAGAGGCCGCAATCTTAAATGAAATCTCTTCATGTGGTTGAGATCGACGAGTGATTAAGCTGGCTTGTTGTCCCTTTACCATCTTCAACGACGTCACTATTACTTTGGTCAAGAACGCAACCAGTCGACACCTTTAAAGCTGCAGAGTTTCTGAATTCGCACAGTTTACAGCAATTTATGCTACAGTTTTTTTATGACGTCTCGTGAAATGATGACGAAGCCCGTTACGCCTATGGTGACGCCATCTTGGATGTCGTCACGTGACACACCGCCATTACTATTATATTTGTAATATACATGCATGTATGGATGCAGACTGATGCTACGCCGACGTTTGACTACGTTTGGCCACCATTATTTTCTGTCATATCTAAACAGAGGCTCATTCTGGTCATGCGATGAAGACCCATGACCAATCATGAACCTTCCCTGGTCAAGTGACCTGAAGCAATCGTGGTATATGAAGACCTACCTATTCAGTTAGAATTGGCCAATTTTGGTCACACAACTATGACCGCAACCCTTGAATCCCCCCCCCCCCCTGAATCCCTGCTTTATCTCGTTGTACCCGACTTTATTCAAAACGGGGACATATTCTACGAAAACGGGGGGGGGGGAATTGAGGCTTAATGGCGCGTCGACAACTTGGTCATTAGCGCCAACCTCAGTCACAGTGCAGTGGTCCGGGTTGCCACTGCACCACACATTACAGAGATGTTATGTTATGTCTACGAAAACGTTTTTATTTTTAGGTAGTAAGGTGATCGTGGGCTGGGGAGGTTGGTAAAGACGCAGAGAATCTCCAAATTTAAACTGGCACTGTATTTTTCAGAAGCTAAGACCACAGTGCTTGACGGGTCATGGGTGTGCCCTGTGTTTATTTTGTGTTTTACGGGACAGATAGATTAATCATTAGCTCTAAGTTTGGTTTGAGCGACGAAATTGTGTGGCGAAAATTTGTGGGAGAAATGAAGACATTAAGAAAACCATATGCTGTAATAGACTTCACAGGTGTAAAAAAGTGAAATCCCTGAACGTATCAAGTGAATGATTTGACTTCTTAAGGAGCATTAACCTAATGAGATTATCAGCCCCGATGTAGGTAGACAACGAGAAAGACAACTTTTTATTTTGTTTCTCAATAACGAATGAACTTTACGCTAGCCGACAATGCTCATTTCCCCGAACGCAAACATCGTTGCTTGGTAGAATAGAATTATTCGTCAGATCCCCGAAGTTAAGCGGCATTGGGCTGGATTATTACTTGGGTGGGTGACCGCCTGGGAATCTGGCTGTTGCAGACATAGGGCCTTAGGGCTTCGGGCAGATGACCAGGAGTGGTTAACGCTCGTTAAACCTTTAAACCCTTTTAAGAATTATCACGTGCACCAAAATTGTTTGTTTTTTCATCTATTTGTGGTGCCATTGTTGCAGCATTGTTAATTTTTGATATTGTTGGTCTATTCTTTTTCATTTTTTTTTGTGTCTTGGTAATTTGGCAAGGGGTTTAGGGAACACTGACTTACAATGATCAATAATTCTGATATCGCAGCTCGCTAACGTTCACTCAGAGAAAATCATTTCAAAGAAAATGATCAAACATCACTGCTGGCTAACGTTCATTTACAGAAAATCATACTCGGAGAAAATAAACAAACATCGCTGCTGGCTAACGTGCACTCAGAGAAAATCATAAACGAAAAAAAAAATCAACATAGCTGCTCGCTATTTTCACTCCGAGGAAATTTTATTAAAAAAATAATAAACATCGATGTTCACTTTAGGTTCACACAGGGAATATCATAAACAGAAAAAATAATCAACATGCTCGCTAACGTTCACTCCGACCAAATCGTATTAAAAAATAAACAAATATCGATGCTCAGTAACGATCACTCAGAAAAAATCATATTCAGAGAAAATAATCAAACATCAATCAGCTGGTTACGTTTGTATTGTTATAGCCGTATTAACCATTGTTGTACAGATATTCTGAATACGATAACTTTAACCACACATTACGTCATTAATCAGGGAAATTTGTCAGCAGTTAACGTAAATGGTAGATGAAAAGCAAAGCTAACACAGCGAAAGTGGAAGCAGATGCGACTAAAGAGCCATAGAGACTAAACAGGTGAATGTTTATTACGTGTCACTTTATGTAACACTCACCGCTTTCAGTTAAATTTATCTTGGTTTTAGTCTTCGTGGTTCTTTAGCAGCATCTGCATCCACTTCCACTGTGTTAACATCCCTTTCATTTCCTTTAAGTTTTTCAGCTAGTCATTAATTTGTTTGTAATTTTTCAGCTTTATTTCTTCTATATTGTTTGCCTAAATTAGACACTATGTATCAAAGTACGGGAGCAAATACTATAGCCGCATCTGCTTCCACTTCCGCTGTGTTAGTATCCCTTTCGTTTCGTTTGTAATTTTTCAACTTTATTTCTGCTGTATTGTTTGCCTAAATTAGACACTATGTATCAAAGTACGGGAGCAAATAACTATAGCCGCATCTGCTTCCACTTCCTCTGTGTTAGTGTGCCTTTCGTTTCGTTTGTAGTTTTTCAGCTTTATTTCTTCTGTATTGTATGCCTAAATTAGACACCATCTATCACAGTACGGGAGCAAATAACCATTGTTTTGACATACCCCTCCTTTCGTATCCTTCCTTCCTTCCACTGATTCACAAACCAACTAATGCCCCCACCTTACAACTCTGTCCATTATTTTATTACAGTTATCCAATACAGTGACCAAGTTGTCGACGCGCCATTAAGCCTCAATCCCCCCCCCCCCCAATACAGCAGGTTTTTCTTCTCCATCACCCTATTGCCTTGTCCCTATCTTACTTTCTCCTTTTCCCGATTTTTTCTTCCTACCCACCCCGTTCACTCTTTCCGTCCATGTTTCCTTTCTTGTTTCTTTTTACCAATTTCTTTCATCTCTCTGTATCCTTCTCCATTCCCCACCTCACCCGATTTATTAGTTGATACATCTTGATGCTAATTTGTTACGTAATTCTCTGGACGCTATTATTTTGATAGTGTTAGGTTTGTTCAAATGATTTTATGACAGAACGTAACCTGGTTTTAATGTATTCTGCGTTATTACATATGTATTTATGTACATAAACCGATAATTTTCATGTTATGAAGTCCATGTCAAGCTGTTGTGAACCTTTCTTGTTGACAATACTTACTCCCTCTCACGAATTTACCTTTGAAAGCAAATGGTAGGTTGGTGGAAAAAAGTGAAATATAGATCTGTTCCAGCTGCCTTAAGATTCAGTTATGCATGTGGAAAATGTTTTGTTTTCACTTTTTAGTAAATATGTATGGCAAGCGAAATCATTTTTTGGGTCCACTGGAAACACGGGAAGCGTTGGTCGCATGTTATTGTCAAAAGGACGGCCATGTTCTTTTAATGGATCGATTTTGTATGATACGTTGTTAGTACCCTTTGATAAATATCTTCATGGATTCAATTGGAACAATGCATCAAAAAAATAGAAACTACAGGGCCTTCAAAGTGTGCACCACAATGTCTGACGTTATCGGTAGATGTGCTATAGCCTATTTTGTATTCCATGTAGCCAAATCAAGGGTACGCAGGTTAAGCAAAGTTTGGGACAGCAGGTAAATCCTATATAGACATGAACGAGCCAGAAATAATCGTAATTATTTGACCACCCTGTGGCTTTGAAAAAATATTATTTTGCGCATTTCTTTGTTAAAGAATACTCACTAACGAAAATAAAAATTGCAAAAGAAATAGAACTAATCACTATAAAATATAGATATGATAATGACACGCACCAAAATCTAGTATTGTGGCAATGTACTACTGCCAGAGCTCCTAGCATGTAAGAGGGAAATAATTCAGTTACTAACGCTGTTAACAGTTATTTTACTGTAATTTTTAAAAGCGTTAATAATTGAATTCCCCCACCCCCCCTACATGCTAGAGTCTACGGCAATAGTAAGGTGACACACTACTAGATGGTACTGCGTGTACATTATTATTAGGCCTATATTTTCCTGTTCAATTACCACTCTTATATATTTCAGTTATTTTACTGTCCACTTACTGGTCAGATTTTATGATCAAGAGACGTTTTTATTCATACATCAAATGTTCTGTAATCTCATCTGAGAACCCCTGATGGTAGGATTTAGAAAGACTAGTTTCCTCATCCGTGACTCGTTAAATAATAGGACCGTAATAGGCTACAGTGTTCTGATAATAAAATACCAGTTTTCTTTACTCGTAATTTTTGGTTTGACTTCCAACAGGGTATTCCCCTATCCAAACTTGGTCATACACAAGGTGTGTTTGCTACCTGCTTTTTATTTAGGGTAGGCCAGACTTTTTGTTAACCCCCTATTGGGGATAAGGTGTATTCACTTCGCACAGTTCCTTTCCTGCTGCCACTTTGTTTAAAACTGTCTCTACCCTTATAAAAAAACAATTTCCTACTATTCACAATTCATTTTTTTCTTTTACACTTAGCTGTATTTCAAGCCCCCGAATGGATTTTACGATTTTTATCAGTACAGATATATCATGACTTACCACATGCATCAAATCACATACACCGTCAAGGTAAGCCAGGTTAATAAGGGTAACTCAGCTTAACTCATATGCACTAAATCACGTACAAAGTCAAGTTAAGCCGGGTTAATGACGGAAATGTAGCTTAACTTATATGCACCAAATCATGTACGTCAAGGTAAGACAGTTTAATAAACAAACGTAGCTTATACTATAAGCAGCAAATCATGGACACGTCATTGTAATCCAGCTTAATAGAGAAAATGTAGCTTAAGTCACATGCACCAAATCATGTACAACATTGCGGTAAGTCAGATTAACTCATACCCACCAATTCATGCACAATGTCAAGAAAGCCATTTTAATAGAGGAACCGTAGCTTAACTGTTATGCACCAAATTTATATAAATCGTTAAGGTATGCTGGGTTAATAGAGGAAACGTTGCTTAACTGAGATGCACCAAATTATATACCTCGTCAAGGTGAGCCAGGTTAACAGAAGAAGTGTGGCTTAACTCAGATTAAAATAATGTACAATGTAAAGGTAAGTCAGGTTAAGAGAGAAAATGCAGCTTAATTTATATGCACCAAATCACGTACAATGTCAAGTAAGTCAAGTTAATTAAACGTAGCTTAACTCAAATGCTCCAAATCATATACACGTCAAGGTGAGCCAGGTTAACAGAGGAAATGTGGCTCAACTCGGATGCACCAAATCATGTACAACGTCAAGGTATGCAAGGTTAATAGAGGAAACATAGATTAACTCGGATGTCTCATATAATGTACACGTCATGGTATACCATGCAGGTTAATACAGGAAATGTAGCTTAACTCAGAAGCACCAATTTATGCACATTTTGAGAGGAACCATAGTTAACACTTATGCACCAAATTATATTTATCGTTAAGTTATGGGAGGTTATATAGAGGGAACCTTGCTTCATTCATATTTACGAAATCATGTACAGTTCCGGTCAAAAAAAACGCCTTCGTTATACGGAAGAAGTTGCAAAATTAATGTATGTGACACTGACCGAAATGTTGATATCTCGAAAACTACTCGACAGAATTGAATGAAACAAAAACTGGGTTGCTTATTATGATATCAGCTACATTTCTATACGTATTACACATAATGGTAAGTAGCTAAATATAATTGGCCGAGCGAGCAACACGAGTTGATAACTAATAATATATCTCATAAATTACTGGATAGAATTGAATAAAACAATAACTGAATTAATCGTTATGATATATGCTTTATTTCTATACGTATGACATGGCAATATTCAGCAGAAAAATATAATACGCAATTCAGACTTTGTTTCATGAAAATCCTTCCACTAGTTTTCGAGGTATTATCAGATATCATTAAATTTTTCTCGCTCGGCCAATTATCTTCAGTCAATTAACGTAGTATTTAATAAGGGTAGAACTATAGTAGACAATCTAATAAGCAGTTCAGTCTTTGTTTCATGAAAATCCGTGCTGTAGTTTTCGAGATAACTGAATTTCTCCATGGTTGTTATGAGGACCCTCGTTATAACGAAAAAGGGCGTATTTTTTGACCGGAACTGTACAACGTCACAGTAATTAAGGCTAAGAGAGGACGCGTAGCTTACCTCTTACGCACAAATCATATATACGTCAAGGTAACCCGCAGGTTTAAGGAGGAAATGTTTCTCAATTCAGTTGCACCAAATCATGTACAACGTCAAAGTAGGCCTATTTAATAGAGGAACCTTAGCTTAAGCCTTATGCACCAAATTGTATACAAGGTCCAGGAAAGCATGTTATCCTTGAGTTACAGAAATTCGTTTAGTGTCTGGGCAAGGTGCACAATATGCGTAAAACGGCTCTGTAAATGGGTTCATGACATCAAAGGTCGATCATGCATTTATCGTTTATTGTTTATCGTGCTAATAAAAAAAAAACTTGGTTAAAAAAAGCATTAAAGGAACATCACATTTTAGTATCTGTAAAATGACGTATAATTTTCAAAATTGGTTGGCTTCTGCTAATTGGAAGCACGGAAAAAGGAGACCTGCAGATTTTAAAAGGCTGTCAAAATTAATAATCGCGTTTCTGTAGGAATCAAGATACGTGCACTGAGCAAGAAAAGCGAGCTGTTTTCTCGCTAGTAAACCTTTACAACTCGCTTCTTGCTTTGCTCGCTAAGGGCGCATTTACCCAACAAGTCATTCGTGCTCGCCGAATGCTATTTGCTAGTCAACCGTTTTTCATTTATGATTAGTTTCCCGTTGCTACTAAATGAACGCGGTAATAGAAAACAAATTGTATGTATTATAAATAACAACACGGATAAAAACAAAGTGCAACAGTAATTTTAAACATTTCTACAAGATTGTTGTCATTTCACGCTGTTTCCAACATTTGCTATTCTCCCTCAAATACAGCTTCTAGCAATGATCAAACATCAGTGGAATAAATAGCTTCTCTTAGCGAGAATTCAAAATCTAACATGGCGTCCATTTCGTGGCTATCAAATAGAAGACAAACCATGGAATGACGCTATACAAAAAAACAGTCCGTCATCTTGTACTGCAGTAAAAATTGTTTTCTTGTTGTCATAAATTGACGCTGAAATGTTGCAAGCATCGTACGCCGTGTCACGAGGCACGAGAAGAAGATTTGCGTCTGCGTTGTTGCCATGGTTGCTACGTATAGACAACTCGAAAGTCACATACTCCGGTAAAGGCAAGAAGCAGCCATCAGATTTAGCATTGATCAAGTAAGAGCTAGCCTAGTGAGCGAGAAAACTGTCGTTGTGTAAATGAGCCCCAAATCTTTCATTTGGCGTTTTTCTCACCTTCGTATAATTTCTTCTAGTGGAGTAAACAGACTTGTTTGTTTTGAATAATGCACACGAAATGCACACCTGCTAAGGAATGTGATGAACGAACTGTGAG
>JAHWFP010003934.1:0-63510 GCA_023313725.1 Lithobius niger
ACGGATGTTAACCGTCACCATTTGGACTTCAGAAAAAAAGCCAGCCCTGGTATTCCAGGGACTGGCGTTGTTGGGAGAACAGTCAGTCTGATGCTGACAAATCCCCCAGTACGAAGTTGCCTGTTGGGACTTCGTCTCTGGCAGCATGGAACGGATGTTAACCGTCACCATTTGAACTTCAAAAAAATGGCTAAGTCCCACTAACCTAACCTAACCTCACCTAACCACAGGTTTGCTGTTTCTCCATAACCACTCGTGTTTTAGGTATGAAACTTGGTAGCCAGGGGTATTTCGTCCTCCTAAAGCGATCTAGCCTATCCCCAGGGTCGTAGCTTGTTTCCTTCGTCCGCTATTGGCGGTCTAAGTATTTAGGCCTATATAGGCCTAAATATAGGCCTAAATAATTCTCTATCTTACTTCTTCTGGTTTGCTGTCAGAGGACCAATTTGGTTTTCTACGTGGCAGATCAACCGTTTTACAGTTGCTCTGCTGCCTTGATAGCTGGACAAGGGCAGTTGAGGCTGGTGAATGTGTTGATGTGGTCTTGCTGGATTTTGCTAAGGCCTTCGATTCAGTATCACATTCCAGACTGGTTGAAAAGTTGGTGGCTATTGGTATTGGGGGTAATATGTTAAAATGGATTTGTGATTTTCTCATGTCACGAACGCAACAAGTATGCATCGGTATTTCCGATTCGTGTTCAAGTCCAGTCACCAGTGGTGTTACGCAGGGTTCGGTTTTGGGCCCAATCCTGTTCTTGATCTATATTAACGATCTGAAGCTTTTAAATCCAAATGTTTTCTGTCCCAAATTTGCTGACGACATAAAACTGTACACCATTATCAGGAGTCACAATGATCATCTAGCCATGTCTACTTCACTTTTGGAAATTGAAACGTGGTCCCTGGCGTGGAATTTACCAATTGCGGGACACAAATGTAAGACTTTCCACATTGGAAAAAAAAATCCAATGAACAATTATGCACTCTTTGATAAAGCCCTCGATCAGGTCACACTTGTAAAAGACCTAGGTGTCTGGTTGACCGCCGACCTACAGTGCGGTGCCCATTGCGACCACATTGTTAAAATGGCACGACTGAGGCTGGCCATAATCAAACGGTGCTTTGTCTCTCGCGACATTGAAACCCTGGTGTGGGCATTTAATGTTTTTGTACGACCAATTCTGGAGTATGCCAGCCCGGTATGGTCACCCCATTTATTGAAACATATTAATTTAATCGAATCTGTACAGAGAAAATTTACTAAATACTTACCTGGTTTCAAAAATAAATCCTATTCAGAACGACTAAAACTCTTGCAACTGGAGACACTTGAAACAAGGAGGCTTAAACTTGACCTTAATCTGACATTTTCTATATTGCGTGGGTTTACCAGCATCCCGGACCACCTCTTTACTTTGAGTAGTGGGAATTATACACGTGGCCATAATTTCAAACTGCTCGTTCTCCCCTTTAAGAGGGATTGTAGGAAAATTTTTTTCTCGCACTGTGTGGTGAGGCCATGGAATGATCTCCCGGCTGATGTTGTCCAAGCACCGTCACTGGCTTCGTTTAAAATAAAACTGAGAGGGGTTGATCTCAGTAAATATGTTAAACTAAGTTTAGACTAGACAAGGGCTTTGCCTGCAGTGCTTTCAATTAGAATATACAAATTTTAGTTTTATACACATGTTTTAATTTTGTATTTATGTTTATCGTTAACTTTGGGCAGGGTGTCAGTGGATAAAACAAGTTCCCTTCCCTGACCCTTTGTGTTTCCACAATAAATTAATTTATTATTATTATTATTATTATTATTATTATTATTATATAATTCCGTCAGGGCTGTGCCCTTCAAGACACAAAATTGTCGTAGTTTCAGCGGTAAAATTTAAAACCTGTTATGCCCTTGTGAGTTTTGGACTTATTAGTAAACGCATTTTGCTAAGTTGACACAAATTTTCTGCAGCTACTAGATTAATCTTTTTGCCTGGTGATTTATTTATTTATTTGTGTTATTTATATAGTGTTTTTGGGCTGGGAAAAAATCTTTATTCAGGAGAAAACAAGTGCGTGTTTTGAAGGGTTCTATAAAGTTATTATGCAGCTGTCCTGATGGTAATATGGATTGACTTTATAAGTCCATGAGTATGTAAAGCTGCATCCATATTTTTACATCTCCGAGATGTTGTTCAGGGCCCTTTGTAGAATTCCTCCCTATGCTCGCTTAAATTCACGTTTTTTAGTTGGGATTTGAAACTTGCGAATCTGTGTGGCCGTATCATGACACAGGAGGTTTTGTGATGCTGATCTTAATCGCTAAAGTATCGTCTAGGATGGGAGTAGTAGGGGAAAAACGCAGAGCAACCACTTACGAGCAACCTAACGGAAAAACCCATGCATATGGGCCCCTTTACCACACTTCCATTTCAGTCATGTTTTTGCAAGATTTTATACAGTGGTGTTACTGGTTTGTTCACCCATGCGGGTATTTTTGCCTTGTGGGGATACGATCGTGTAATGGCTTAGGACTAGTTTTTTTATAGCTGTATTGATGCTCATATGGATTGACTTTATAAGTCCACGAGTGTGTAAAGCCAGCTGGCATAAAATGCACGGATAATTTCCGTTAGTCTTTATATCAGCCATGGCTGCCAAGTACGACGTGGATTCAAGGTTTCAGTGCAAGAAATGCAAGATTGAGTTTTTTTGCGGGAAGTGGTGGAAACTCATTTGCAGTAGCCTTGAGTGTGGTAAACTTTACTTGTCTCGATTGTGGAGGTCTCATTTCTTCCTACGATGATTTTTTGGCACACTACGACCGATGCGATAGAAAAAAATTATGCCCCAAAAATAATCAAGTTTGGAGGTACATATTGCTGCGAAACTTGTTGGAAGTATTTCCCCGATTTGTAACAAGTTATAGTTCATACTAGAATTTCAGTTTTGTTCAATCTTCTACCGGTGAATGAAGAGACGGTTTCAACATTGGAAGATAAAAGAAAGGATCAACGATGATTGATGAAGAAGAAAAACGTGAACTTCCAATGCCTGACAATGACATTTACTTGTGTCAATACTGCAAAAAGATGTTCAGAAAGAACGCATATAAATGAAGGCACGAAAGGCATCACGCAGGAAAATGTAATTTGAGATGCAAATCGTGCGGTCTGACTTATTCTAATCAGCTCAAGTATAAACGGCACAAGTGTAGAGGGGCTGTAAGACAACGTGCAAGGGAAATTAGAGTCTTCAAAAAAGAGACGTAAATTGTCTTATCCTAAACTCAAACCACTATTGAAGAAAGAAATAATTTCTAAAATACCCACAAATTTCAACCTCGTAGTCAACGTCAGATCTCTAGTCGTACCTATAATAGAGGATGCTAGAATTGGATGGGCCTTGTCCTACATGATTCAGGATTTGAACAACAAGACGGAGGTGACTGGAGATAAAGAACTCGAGGTGAGGCGGTTCATTTTGGATTTAGGAGGGTTTGATCGTGTGCACAATGCTTTCAACGGCTTTCAATGCTTTCAATGCTTTCTTGACTTTCAAGTGGGATTTTATGCAGGATGAAATGCCTTTGATTTTGTTGGAACGGTTCGAGGTTAAATATTGGAGTCTTTTAGAACAATGTCAACGTCTTATGGTAAACATAAAAGCTCCAATAGGATTATGCATTCTCTTCAAAAAAGCGACGGATAATACGGAAACTATTAAAGGTTATTTTAACTCCTACCTGGTCAGAGTGGGGAGCAAGGAGATTCTCTCAGAAATGTCGAACAAGATTCTGCATAGTATTGCTCAGTTTGCCGTAGAAGGAAGTGGATGAGCTGTCAAGCAATGCGTGTGCACTGGACTATGCACTGGCATCTATAGACCCTTTGCGGGAAAAGGTTACATAGCACTCCTCAACAAGCTAAAACTAGCTCCCGATATACTGGTCAATGTGCGTAGTGAGGATGACAGATGTTTTCTGTGGTCCATGTTGGCTAGTATACAGCCTGTTTCATCTTCGCAACATGATTGGGATGTGAAACATTGCATTCCTCGTGTGCACGAGTTAGTTGTCAGAATGTAGTTATCCAAGACTGCGGCGTTCAAAAAAGCCAACAACATTTCGGTATCTGATTTTGGTTTTGAGGATGGTGAACCTTGCGTTTATCGTGTGAGTTCCTTAGTTGAAAGTAAAAATCACGTTGACATGCTTCTTCTCGACAGACACTACGTGACGATAAAAGATTTCAACAAATCCATCGCGAGTTTCAACCCCAACAGAAACTTGAAATAATTTTGCAGGCATTGTCTACACGGTTTTCAAAATCATTTCAGGTATGAAAACGACCACCTTCCTTCTTGCGAGGTAGGTCTGTTTCAAAAGACCTCATTGCCCAACAATGATGTTATCCGGTTTAAGAATTTCAAGAACGAACTCAAAAGGTTGTACATAACCTATGTGGACTTTGAAGCAGCACTCCATCTAGTTGTGATGGTAACGATACACCAGATTTAACCTTATACACCAAGCTTGCAGTTTTGCCTATGTGATTGTAGACCATTTAGGTGAAGTATTTTCCAAAAGTTGTACATAGGAGTAGACTGCGTGAAGGTTTTATTCGAATCTATATTAGAGGAGCAAAAAAAGAGCGTGACTTATGTGGATTCCCACAAGCAATGAATGAAACATTTAACCAAGGAGCGGTGGTTGCCATGCAAACCAGCTACGGTGTGCCATCTTTGCAAACACAGTGCATTTACCCCTCCCCAAGAAAAGGTTAATGAGTCTATGAAAGTAAGAGACCATGACCACATCACCGGTGAATTAGAGGTGCCGCGCACAGAAAGTGTAACATCGCGGTTGTTATTCATAATTTCGAAAATTACGACAGTCATTTCGTCGTGAAGGCTTTGAATTCATTCAAAAATTTAAACGCTCTACGTAATGTGAGGATCGTCGCTAAGAACAAGGAAAGAATCAGCAGCATGAAATTAGGCAGTTTTACTTTCATCGATAGTCTAGCAGTTATCACGGCATCGTTGGAAACTTTAGCTTCAAGCTTAAAGCGCTTCAGCATTATGGACAAGATTTTCGTAGGTGAATCGATGGAACTCGTACGAGGTCTTAGGAAAAAAAGGTGTATTTCCTTACGAATGCCTTATAAACGTGGAAGTTTTTGAGGAGGAGTCTTTACTTCCCCTGTCAGCGTTTACCTCGTTATTGAAAGGAGCGATCTGCTCCGAATCTTATGAACACGCTATGAAGGTTTGGGATTTAGGCAAATGCAAAACGTTTGGAGATTACCACGACCTGTATTTGTGGACAGATGTATAGTTTTCAGCCGATGTCATTGAAAACTTTAGAGCGACAAGTTTGGCTAGTTATGGATTGGAACCCTCCCATTACATTTCTACACCATCCCTATCTTTGGACGCTGCGCTCAAGAGGACGGGAGTGTCTTTGTATCTCTTCACTAACATTGACATGCATCTTTTGGTGGAAAAGGGTATAAGAGGTGGTGCCTCATTTATAGCTAGAAGATACGCTAAAGCCAACAACCCGTATATTCCATCTACCTTCGACCCAGATAAAATAAATTCTTACATCATATTTTTGGACTGCAACAACTTGTACGGTTGTGTAATGTGCGAGTGTCTACTGACTGGATAGTATGAATGAGTGCCGGAAGACAAGCTTGAGGATATAAAACTCGATAATTACGGAGATGAGAGTGATGCGGGGCTGATATCAGAAGTAAACTTGGAATACCAAGAGATGCTTCATGCATCGCACAATGATTTCCTGTAAGCACCGGAGGACATGAAAATCACAAATTTTATACTTTCTCCTATGAATAGTTGGGCAATCGAAGACTTGCAGTTAACGTACAGCAAAGGCCTAAAGCTAACCACTAACATTTTCTCAAAGACAAAGTACGTGGTGCACTGTAGGAATTTGAAATACTTCCATTCTCTCGGCATTGTTCTCAAGAAAATACACAGAGCAATCAGTTTTAAGCAAGCGCCTTGGCTGAAACCTTATATCGAGGTTAATAACGAGAAATGGCAAGCGGCTACTAACGATTTTGACAAAAACCTCTACAAACTGGTAAATAATTCGATTTTTGGGAAGACACTCGAAAACAAACATAAGAGAAACAACATCTTGATAGCAACGATGAAAGAGAAAGCTATCAAGTACGCATCTCACCCACGCACCACGAGTTTCTCTTTTCTAAGCAAGGATTTGGTAATTTTTACAAAGAACCCCACAAACATTATTTTGGACAAGCCCTTCATGGTTGGTTTTAGCGTCTTGGAATTGTCAAAGTTATTAGTCTACCAGTTTCACGACGACAACATGCTGAAAAAAGTATGGACCAGGGAAAAGTAAACTTCTAGTGATGGATACGGATCGTTTGTGTTATTCAACAGAAATGGACGATGTTTACAAAGATATGGAAGAGGATGCATCGTTGTTTGAAAAATCGGACTACCCCAAAGATCATTTTCTACACTCCAACATCAACAAAAATAGTATTGGGAAAGATGAAAGACGAGAGAGCGGGTTGACCTATTTCAGAGTTTGTAGGTTTAAAGTCTAAGCTCTACAGCATTTTACAGTCGGATGGGGAGAACAAAATGGCTTGCAAAGGCATTAAAAAGACAGCACAAGTAGTACACGAAACGTACAACAGTGTCTTGTTTATTAAGAGCGTCCTACGAACTCTAGGATCTTACATTCGTTCTGAGGCGCACGAACTAAAAACCGTCACCATCACGAAGTTGGCTTTCAGTCCTTACGATGATAAAAGTTGGGTATGCGACGATGTAGTCAGTACTCTCGCCTATGGGTACGTTATTCAGCTTAAACTGTCTATATTATCTGTCCAGCTGTTGTATTTGGAATCATAGCCTTTTCATTTAATGAAATAAAGCATTTTCCCATCTTTTCCTTTCTTTTTATGTAACACCTGCTCCACTCGAAATAAATCCGGAACTAGCGTTTTTTGAATTTCCTTTTCGTAGAAACCTCCGAGCACCGGTTCACCCGACTCATCCTTCAAGGTATATGTAACTGGTGGTGTTTTTGAACTTTACGGATCGTGAATACTTCGTTGGTAAAATTTTACAAACATGGTTTATCAAAAATTTCTTTTACTTTAGATATTCTGCCTTTATTTCCTACAGCAAATTTGGGTTTCTTAAGCAGTTGTTTAGGATTAATTCGTCTCAGCAATGGTTTGTGATGTCTGGTTACTTCCCTAGGTTTCAGTTTTGTGGTGGAATGTACCGTGTTGTTGTAATGCGAAACCAACTCGTCGATAATGTGTATCCACTTGTAATTCCCCTGCCTAGCGAATCTTTTCTACAATCGAGTTTTCAGCGTTCTGTTGAAACGTTCTACCATGCTCGCTTTCTTCCAGAGCACGGAGAGCACATGTTGGTATTATGTCGTTTAAGTAGCGCTTTGAAGTCTTTATTGTAGAACTCACTCCATAAATCAACTTGTTAATTTTTAGGGGAGATCGCTCTTGCGAGTATCTTCTTGAAAGCTTCGGTAACATCTATACCGTATTTAGATTAAAGATGAATGGCTCAAGTGAACTTGGACATGACGTTAATGCAGGTCAGGAGGTAATTAAACCCTTTGTTTAAGTTAGTGAACGGTATCATTTCAACCAAGTCAGCCTGCCATAGATCGTTTAGGCCCAGTACAATCACTGTCCGTCTCGGACAATTTATCCGTATTGGTTTGTGAAGTTCGTTTACGAGTTGATCCATATTTTTGTTTCCCATTCCGAACCTGAGTTTTGTTTTCATTATTTTCTTAATTTTTCTCCCCATGCCAGAGATGGGTCTTCTCTCACTCTTTGACCTTTTGAAATGAGAACTTCATCGGCAGCATGTCGATCTTTTAAACCGAGCTTTCGGTGTAAGCTATATCGTGTTCTTTGCAAGCAGTTCCAGGACCACAGTATTGATGCACCAGCAAATTCATTTCAACGGGCAAGTTATCTATGATTTTGTTCACGAATCCCTTCCTCAATTTGATGAAGTATGCTTTTTTTGTACCACATACATTGCAAAACACTATATCCATTCGTCTGTTGTTTTGTGAAGTTGTAGAAACTGGGGGTTTCGACTGGTTATAAGCTAACGTTTACATTTTACGCACTATTTCATCTTGATTTCTTTACGGGTGCTCTTTTTTACTATAGTACAACCTTTTTTCATTTCGAGTATATCTTCTTTAAAAAAAGACAACATGAATTCCTATTTGATTATTCTCACAGGCAAAGTCTTTGACTTGACAATTAATCTAAACACACCCATCCATTTGGACTCGGGAAAAAATTACGAACTGGCTCTGTTTAATTTAGACACTGATAATAGCATACACAACTTCACCTCAAAAAATAACAAAGCTCAGTACACAACCGATGCTGGTGCTTCCTGGCAGAAAGTGTAAGTAAGTCCAGGTGTTTACGAAATCGAGGATTTGAATAAATTTCTCAAATCAGCGATAGATGCACCATTACAATTCTCCCGAATCTACCAATTTAAGAACCAACTTGATAATTACCGATCCGAATCACGGAATTTCTTTTTCGGGTGACAAGAGTTTGGCTCTAGTTTTGGGGTTTGACTTAGGCAACTACGTCAGAACTTGAGAAAGTCAAAATACCGTCGACATTATGAGCGTCAATACAATTTTCGTGCATGTCGATATCATCGGCAATACTTCCCTAAACAACGACACCTAGCCCACTTTATACTCCTTTAATCCCAATTCACTTCCCGGTTTCAAAATCATCGAGTCACCTCATAATTTAATTTACCTCTCGGTTACTACCAAATTAATCAGAAATATAAGAATATGGCTCACTTCCCAGACCAACAACCCATTACATTTAAACGCCGAGACATTTAAACGGCGAGACGCTCACGGTGCGTCTTCATTTGAGATCTATGAATTAAATTCTTAAAAAGGATGAAAATGTTCGTTGTTGGAAAAAAGGCAAAGGACTCTCTTAATTTTAACTCTAATAATAAAAAACCTACGGTTTGATGCCTAGAAATAAAGCTTTCATCAAATTCATAACAACACCCAGAAAAGGAGCGTAGTAGAAGATTACTTAAAAATCAACGAACCTTTAGTGTACGATTCATCAGTCGAGTCTTAAACGTACCACGAATACAACCCTATTGTTGGCACCAATCCCAACAACGTAAATTCAGAAATCCGCATACACGTAGAAAACCAAGATTTATTCCTGCACATTGCCAACAGTTACCTCCTGAATAACGGGCGGTTGCTAAAGGACGATGACTCAGCTTACATGGATGCTGACGTAGCTAGTCTTATTAATAACGCTCCAATGTTCCTGTTTTCAAATATCAAATACCATCTCGGTGATAAACAAGTCGGCGAGTTAAATAATCTGAAATTCGGTACTCTGATAAAGGGACTGCTCACTTACGGCTCAGCAGAGCAACCGGCTCTGCTCGGCCAGTGCTGAACGTTGAACATTGCGGCTTCCGTGGATGCTGAACTAACCAACAATTAGGGATTCAAACAGCGACATGTGTCCATCATCATTGAAACAACTCCCAAGGGAAGTTTTACCTTCGCCATCCCGTTGAAACTCGTCATGGGATTTTTCGAAAATTACGATAAGCTAATCTACGAAACTAAACACGTGCTCACACTCATGCGAGCAAACAACACGAATGCCATCTTCAAAGCAGCGGCCACGCCCAATGGCAAAGTCGTTTTAAATAGTCTTACCTAGCAGGTTCCTCACGTCGTTGTCTCAGACAAGCAGAAACTTAATCTCTGCAATATCATCGACCACGGAGTGACCGTGGACTTAGAATTCAGCCACTGGCATTACGATAGCTGTGCGCTCCCTCAAAACACCAGCTTCACCTGGCACGTGCTGACTACTTCCGCAGTCGAGAAACGTAGGTGGATAGTTCTAGCTTTTCAAACTAACAGGCAGGACTCTTCAGTTAAAAACCCGGGCTCGTTTGATCACTGCAGTCTGCAAGAAGCTCACGTGACTTTTGATTGAGAGCATTATCCGTTTCTTTATTTGAACTCTAATTTTGCGACTGGAGAGAACGTTGGTCTCTACAGAATAGCGCAGCAATTTTGGCAGCTGTGCTACTACACCAACGACTTGAGTTTCGACTTGCTTCAGTTCAAGAAAGCCTAACCCTCGTGGTGTTGGATTGGTCCAAACAGTCTGAGTGGCTTCAATCTGGAATCGTGGACGTACGAGTCAAACTGAAGTTTAGAGCAGTAGTGCCAGTTAACACTACTTGCCACACTCCGCTCAATGGCGACAGGAAAATGTTTCTAAAGTTGGACAGAGGCAAAGTCGAAGTTGTTTATTAAATAATAACGATAATGATAAAAAATATATAACGCTCAAAACAAGATCGCGAAAAAAGATTTTTGCCGTTGGCGACCGATTTTAGCCGGTATTGGAGGGTTGGATGGAGGGACTGTTGGGGTGGTATCTGCTGTAAAAAAGGCACAAAACGATCATAAATTCTGGCTGAACTCGTGCAGCATAACAAGCAAGTGGAAAGTTCTGGCTCGAAGAAAAAAAAATTAAAGAAAAACTAAGCAATAAAAAATTGCCCCGTGGCAGAGGTTCCTACTTAAGGCCACACAGGGTTTAATCTATTTTGATAAACCTTTAACGAACTTTAATTTAAACGAATTGGCTAGGGTGATGAAAATTCCAAAATTTAGAGGTAAGTTTAGTAAAGATACGCTTCCTTTAAAACTTAGGCCTACTGGCGAAAATGGAATCGTTAACTTGGAAGATTTCCACGAAGGAGACGGAAGTCATTGGGTTGCGTATTCAACCGTTTCGGGAGAACCCTGTTATTTCGTTAGCTTTGGCAATATGGGCCCTCCCTGATCCGTTGTTAACTACTTGGGACTGGGAGTTAAATGCAATTACGAACGCGTGCAAAATTTTGACCAGATATGGTGCGGGAACTTTGCCTATTTTTTCTAAGCACCTTCTCTAAGGCCAGTAATTACAAAGCTGTTTTTGGACAGGATGAAATGAGTTAAAAGTTACGTTTAAATCTGACGGGAAATAAATGTCTTCTGTTTGAAAATCTTCGAGCATGTGTACCACGATGTCCCGATTTTGTTTCTATTTCGTAAGGAATGTCGAAAATGATAGTTGTTCACTGCTCTCCTTTATTTTAGTAATCAAAAAGGTTTTCGGTCCTGCTTTACACTTAGCAATGAGTTCTATGCTTGGATCACTGCCGTATAAAATTGCTTTATGAAATAAACCAGAACTAGTAGTTCTGAAGCTTGAAAAAGGTCCTGAATTTACGAACCAGTCAACTTCTTTAGCCATTGGGCTTTTCATGCTGAAACTGATTAGCATGAAACAGTTCATGCACAAATTTCATCGTAGCAGTATCACTCGGTAAAGTAGGTTCGCTTAGATTTCTAATCGGTTTGGGCGCAGCATTGAAGTATTTTTTTGCTCGTCTTGTAATAAGCAGTTGCTGTTGACGAATACTTTAGTAATGGCATCGTTCGGTAAGGTAGGTTCGCTTAGATTTCTAATCGGTTTGTGCGTTGCGTTGAAGTATAATGTCTGGTTGTCCTGTAATAAGCAATTCCTGTCAACGTACGTTTCTGTTGCCACGTCAGCAGCGGGCCGGGGAAACTACGTCCTTCATTTGCTTCTTCTTCGCGTAAGAATTCCCATCAGTTTAATCTAAGTACAAAGTATTTTTTGATGCTAGAAATGGCAGAAGCCAATTCGTCGGCGAGAGGAGTAATAGCAGGAGGCAAATCGGTTTTAAGTTTCTGAACGTCCATTGCCAGAGTACCTATCTGAGAATAACTTACAGCGTCTTCAGAGTCGATAGCAGCTCACACTTTGGTTACATGCTTAATTTACATATCGTAGTTGTTTTCGGGTGTCAACACGTACCCTAGCCCTTGCTGTCCCCTCGGGCCGACCCCCACCACTTCACCCCTTCTCCTCTCATCCTTTTCAACGATTGTCCAAACTTATTAACAGACATCTTTTTTTAAATATACAAATCTCCCCGATCATTTTTTATCAATAAATATATCAAAAAAGGAATACAGATAAACCTCAAGATGACTCAACCATCCTAGCAAACAAATCTCTCCATCTCTTGCACAAAAACCTTGCTGAAAGTTAGGAACGATAAAGGTACAAAGATTAACGATACTATAAAGTTTTCCTTGTCTCCTTCAATACAGTTTAACGATTTAAAGGGTTCGGGGACTCCCGTGTCGAACGAAAAATCAAAATATAAAGGTTGGATTTTGCACAACGATCCGGACACTCAAAAACTGTTAAAAACTCTTAAAAATAATATCTGTAAGTAGAAGTCGACTTTGAAGATCAGAAACCCGTATCCTTGACTACGTTTAATTATCATAATTCTATGCACGAGGCTTCTCCCTGTTACTCCTCTTGTGAAAAGGCTAGTGACTGCAATAAACCGCTCTGTCTGAGAACTTGGGTATCCGAGGATGTGCACAAAACTAAAGGAAACCTTAACAAAAATGTTATTGACTAGCCGTGGTTGAAATGCTGCCAACGATATATTTACAGATGAAGACTTTATGGATTTAGTATCTCTGTAAACATTAAAAAAATATGTAAATAGAAAGGAAATTAAAAACTACGATTTTTGTGCCTAAGACAGAACCTAAAAGTCATCCATTTCTACCTTCGAATACCAGATGTTCCATTGTAGGGCCTGCAAATTGCGGAAAACTAACTTATTGTTTAATTTCATCTGTAATGACAAATTTCTGGTATATGACCTGTTATTTATTTACAGTAAAACTTTATGTCAGCCTAAATACAAAGTTTTGCAGTCTGTATTTGCTGAAATTGAGGAAAACATTGGACGCAACGTCACATATTTTCACGGTTCTCAAATAGATTTAATTCCCCCCGAAGAACTGGGCCCAAAATTTCGAAACCCGATTCTTTTTGACGACTGTTTTTGGATAAACAAAAAAACATCAAGTGCTACTTTGTGCAAGGAAGTCATTCAAATGCCGATTTTTTTTCATTGCAGTCAGTCCAAAAGAAGTGGCCAGAGACAATGCAAATTTATTAATCCTTTTCTCCGTGGATGAGTTAAATTAAAAAAACATTTACGAGAATCACGTTGGCCCCAACCTGGAATTTTCGGACTTTAAAATGTTGTGTCAAAATTGTTGGAAAAAGCCTTACGGGTTTTTATCGATTAACAAGACGTTAAACGAGGGAGATATAAACGTTCACATTTGCCTATTAAACAAAAGAATGGAGACAAAACGAGAAATTGCAAAACTCAAAATACGTTTAACTAAAAAGTTTTTAAATCGAGGATTGGGTGAGAGAGAGCAAAAAGAATCGCGACAATAATTTTGTTAACCAGTAGTAAGCACCCTGAAACCGAGACCGGTCCTCGGTGCAGCCACGCAAACTACGCCGATTAAAAACACTGTAGCCTTGCAAACTATCCCGATTAAAAACACTCTAGCCACTCAAACTACGCCCATTAAAATTTACAAAGAAGAAGAAAGTGATGAGGGTGACTATGAATCATTGGGTTTATCATCGTCCCCTGCAGTTACTCCTAGTCATAAAACATTGTCGACCACTCTAGATTTCAGTCTCACCGAATATTCAAGTCCGTCTGAAACTCTTATAATGGGAATTCGAAGTCCAAAATCGAATATGCAACTACGAGCACCGGTCCTAAACTCACCCCTTCATATTCTGTGGTGCAAGCTAGAAGCCTTTCCACTCCATGGATCTTTCTAACATCACACTCTAAGGTCCCTTGATAGTTTGTTACCTGGCCAGAACATTCGAGAAACTGCTAAATATTTCTTGATACATTTTTAGAAAATCCCAAGGATACAGACCCAGTGTTCAGACTACAGTATGATAAGAAAAAGGTGAGCTTACCTTCTGTAATAAAGTGGTTAAAATTTTTGAGAATGACGTAGTGGTCGAGGGGCAACAATACGTGGGGAGACGAAGGCTTTGGAATTTGCTAGTTTTCAAAGATTTGAAAGAAACTTCCCTCGCGCCGGAAGTTAAAGCAGCTTCACGGCATGTTAAAAAATACTAACGCTATTTATCACAACAACAATCCAAATACTTGTAAACCCTAATCTAATTGTAGTGTTAAATACAAGTCAGTAGTGTAAAAATAATATTAAAGGGCCTGCCTACCTACAGAAGTATAGACTGCCTACCAAAGTAAAAATAATATTAGAGATAATCAGAGGTATAGCCACCCGTGCCAGGCCGCCACGTAGTGTGGTTCAGGTAGTATGCAGGTATGGGGAGCTGACTACCATTTATTTATTGTCTTCTCCGCTCTGTTCGGAAACTTTTCACATGAGATTGTCGATGCTGCAAAGTTTTTACTCTATGAGAGCATCAGTTTGCTTCAGGTGACATAAGGCACAAAGAAATTTACTTATTTTCCTCACTTTACAAAAAAAAGATTAAAAGCTGGGACGGATTTTTGGTTTTTAAAATTCTTGAGAACCAATGAATTAAGTTTTGACAGGTTTTACTCAGCAAGTACTTTTTGTCGTGTATTTTGCAACGAGTCAGGAATGTCATGCAATTAGAAACCTAAGCAATAAGATTTAACGATGCCTGCATTCGGGTTTCCAGGATTACTGTTTAGAAGTTTATTTCAAACTGAGCTGAATGGGTTTCCCCACATACGTCATTTCACTTGGAGAACTCATGCTTCCGCCATGTCTTGAGGCCAACTTGCGTCAATTGTACGTCAATAATGCATTCTTTTCCTGCATACAAAAGTACCTGGATTTCACGACTGCAGCTCTTACAGCACCGTTAAAACATAGGTCAGTTTTGGTTTGAAATAATTTTGTGCAAATTGATATTTTGAACCAATGAACACAGACAGCATGTTGAAGTTATAATTCCCACTATTTTGTTCACGACCAAACTTATCTCCGATTAACAAGCTCCGACTTCTCTGGATTAGGTATGTTGAGGAAGGTTTAAACGATTTTTTCTTTTGTCTTAAAAACACAACAAACATTTTTCGGCCCTTGTGCATTTAATTTTTTTATTTTTTAATCCACGATTCGTTTAGAATTGTTATTTTCTTGTAAAATAGATTTTAAAACCTCCCGCAGTTGTCAACTAAGTAGCCTTATGATGCTAAGTCAAATTTTGGAGCGGTCACCCTGAAAAATCACTGCCACGGTGGCATTTTAGTACGGGATCCTATCTGATGTTTCGCACTGGTGCTGATTTTGGAAACGAAATTGGGAACTGCTTTTCACCCAGGTATACAATTCACGGATATTGCACTGAATGAAAGCTTTCTGAGGGGCGCTGGTGTATCACCTAAGATAGTGGCTAGTCAGTATGTTGACGATGCAAACAGCCTCCTCCATCTCAGTTACCAGAAGGTAGCTTCCTAGTTAAAGTGTAAAATTGAAATTTTGGTACTGGAAGTTGTCGTTCAGTCGCACAGAGGTGCATGTCGTCTTAACGAAAAACTTCGTCAGCACCTCTTTCAAATGTTAATGTAAAATGATGAAGTGAAATTAAAATTTGGATTGAAAAAATCCTGTATAGTGATATTTTGGTCGTCTCCTCCCGCCCCCCCCCCCCCCCGGAAAATACATGGAAAATCCCAGAAGTGTTTTCCATAATGTACAATTTCGGAACTGGGTAGATTTAAGAAAGCTTTTGATTTGTTGCAGTCAAAGCCTTTTTTAGTTCGAAACCAGTTCAGATTTGCAGATAAACACATGCGTAAAGGCGAATTGGTCTGAGACTTTGAAACTGCGTTATTCGAGCCGATGACAAAATTCGAATGATCGGGCCAAGGGTCTAAACGATACGCATGTGGTGGAAAGACTTGCCCAGGGACCGCGTTTTGTCAGGTTGGCAGCCAACCTGGCACGTCTTTTTAGTGTTAGAGGAGGCTTCTTAACTAGTTGCTAAGCATGCAGCTGACATTTTTTTGTTTAGGAAACAATTTGGGGGTGAGAAATCACCCCCGTCATAACACTACCTGCCGAATCAATCTTGCGGTTCGGCAGTTGGTTTTAGACGCGTTATTACTAATGACCTTGACCTAATTAATGCACTTTGAAAAATTAGCCAGCACCTGCAACAACATTATTTTACAGCAACCAGCAACATCATTACATTGGATTACACGTACAGATACTTTTTCCCTGATTTGAAATAAGATAAAAATTTATGGAGTAAAAATCCAGTCTTGAAATTGGCTTTCTCCATAGCCCCCCCCCCCTCCCAAAACAAAAAGAAATACACTAGAACAAATAAAGAAACCACACCACAGTACCATTAACAAATTTGCGATATCATTTGCAGCTTTTAATACCGGAGCAATTTCTATGTCAGTCTTCAGCTCGTATCAACTTTACAACAAATTTTCGGCTTCATCAAATGCACATAAGCAGTCCACTTGGTGGTCTGATGTTTGTGTATATCAGATGAGGCCGAAAATTTGTTATCAAGTTTACACTTGACAGTGTGGCACAAAATTTAAAAAATAACATTTTAATAGGTGTAACTTTGGACCATTAGCTAAAAATCAGAAACTTACTTCACATTTTTAAAAGACGATTCAAAATGAAACTGAGGACGTAAAGGACATTTTCACGCAGCCAATGATGCCATCTAGTGATGCCATTTTCTAATTAAAATCGAAACTGAAATGGCTGTCAATGAAACTGACTGCAGTTCACTTCAAATCGAAACTGAAAATGCTTCTCGTTGCTTTGGATGCTGCATGCAGAATCAGCGCTGCCATCTATACTTGAAAAGATCAAATAATGAGAAACAAAAATGAAAGTATTGGTAGAAAAAGTCAGATGCTGCTATCTGTGGAGAAAACAATTTGTCATTCAGTAAATTGAACTGTTCACACCACGCGCATTGCAGCATTAAGCGTAATAAATCCATTTTTTTTAACTTGGTGGCAGCCACAACAGGCCTGAAATTTCTAACTTTTCTAAATATGGACCGATTTCCTAAATTCTTTCGAAATATCAACCATAACAGGTATTTTATGAACAATTCTGTAAGAAGTTTTAAGATGACCCGATTTTATTTTTGAAATTGTGATTTCCAGCCCCCTAGCTGCAAATCACAAGTCTTTACTTGTTTAATTTTTTCGCCAGTCATTGTTCCTCCATACTACAGCCAAAAATTAAAATTTCACATTTTTTTTTTCCGATTTCACATTTTCTCCTAGATATCAGCGGCCATTTTGAATATTTCAAAATATGGTCAGAATTCCACCAAAATCAATATTCTTCGGAATTTGGACCTCTCCTATCGATCTGCCATGTCAAAAATTAAAAATTCCCAATTTTTTTCAATTTGGATACAGGTGTAAAGTGTTAAGCAATGAACAAAAATAAAATTTGGTTTTATTAATCTGCGAACTAAAGCACAGTGCAACAGCCTTACTGTTGTTGAATTTCATCCAACGGAATTTTGAATTCGCCTTTAATTTCTGGAATGTTTTGAAGGAGCAAGTTCCATGTGGAAAAGGTTAGTTCCAACTGGGTTATCGGGACCGTATTCCAAATTGAAAGGGTAGAACACGAGTCGAGAAGCGTCGCCGTTGAACTTTATTCTCAGTCTTTTATTTTCTCCAAGACGGACTGCATCAAACATAGAATCGAGAACATTCACCAACAATGAATTGAAATGATATAGCAATACGGCTTTTGTTGATGGACTTAGGAACAACTGAATCACATTATGAACCTGTTCTATGGTGCCCAAGGCCGCACTTTCATCGTCGCCTCCGCCAAAATGAGCTTTGTTGGCTCTACGTTTCAAAATTTCTTGGTTTAAATCGCTATGATTTTCTAACAAAACGCTCATCATGGGCATTCAAATCAATTTGGGACTGGCCGACTTGAAGTTGACGACAGGATTTTCGCCAAAGGAAGTGATTTGAACGTAAGAGTTCGGGCCAAGGGTGAATACATTACCATCACTCATGGTTATTTGTGGGCGCTTCTTTAATAATATAATAATAGGAGGTATTAATTTTATTTTTGGTTTTTTATGCTTTTATCCTTCAAATTCGCAATGTACATCTAACAAATGGTGACCAGTCGGAATGACTCATGAATTGGAGACGCAAATCGTGTTCCCAATTTGCAGTTGTATTGGCGTCCTGTCAAAGCTAACCACAGTGGCTGCCTCACCAGCAATTTTATGAATGGTCTTAAATGAATTAGCTCCGACCTGCATACCCACTTGGAATTGAATATTGATTTATGAGGCAAGGGCTCTTACTTTAGTTTTCCGACTGGCTTCGGAGGCTGTGCAATACTGTTGGCCGTTTTCTGCCAACCATTTAAAGTTGTCTCTCGTTTCTAAATTCGAATGAAAACAGTACACGCGTCTGAAGACTCGTGGTTCCCTCTTAATCTCATTTATTTGTCTGACTACGTATTTCTTGGTCGCTGCATCGCTGTCACTGGATGGCTGCCCCAAACTTACTATTTTCCTGTCAGTTAGCATAAATTTCCATCAAAATCTTTCCTCAAACCTATTTCTGATTTCAGGTAGCCTAGAGTGACTGCTTCGTTTTGACCCATGGGTGCCCCGAGATCGACTATTCTGTTTCCAGCTAAACTCAAGTTCCCTTCATCATTTTTGGATAAACCAAGTGCATTTTTAACAAATGTGACGGTAGCATCATCTGAGTCAGAAATAGGAGGTGCTAGATTGGTAATTCTCTTCTGCCTGGCATTAAAATCAGTGTCTGGTCCGATCAAGAAATCTCCATTATGCAATGCCGTTTTTATCCATTTTGCAGAGCTACCAAATTTATCTACATTGCTCATACTTTTTCCTTTAAGTTAAGGATAATTTGAAAAAGTTTTCACCCTGGAACAAACGTTGAATTACGTACAAGCAATACTGACCACACAGTATCTCTCTAAATTCTTGATAAGTCAGTGGTTCGATAAGGAAATTACCATCAAGATATCTTTTGATCTCGAAAGGAGCTTTTAAACCAAAAGAATCGAAATAAAAACAGGAGCTGGGCCCTCGACTGAAATAATAAACCCAGTGGCTTCCTGCAGCCGTGGAGTCCTGTAAATTGACGATGCCGCACTCTAGATTCAGTGCAGACGTTTAGGAAGGAGGTCTTTGCTGAACGTGCCTCTATAATTGGTGACATCTAATTTGTAGCATATCTGTTTGAATCTACGTTAGTCAAAGGGTACGCCTGCTTTAGATAGCAGCCTCGTCCACGGTTTCGGTTTTTGGTTTGCTTTGGCTTTTTTGTAGGTCGATATTTTTAATCCGGCACCCTTCTTTCTATACATGGCGAGCGCCTCCATGGCGGCGTTATGCCGTTTCAATTCTTGCAGCTGCCTGGGGTTATTCCTGGCCGAGTTGACGGCTCTGGAAATTCCAGCTACTCCTCCAGCTAAATCATCGATGGCACTCAACCCCGCCAGGGCGGGTAGGACAGGAATTATGCCACCAGTTTGAGTACGAGAAAATTTCAAGCTCAGTCCTCGACCTGCCTTGCAAGCCTTCAATACTTTACCATGTTGCGTTTTAGTGAGTGGAAGCGTCACGTTCCCTCTGTGTAGCTGAGAATTGGAAATGCAGAAAGAAGGAACTTTGCCAGCTTTGATGTGTTTCAACATTTTTTGCTTCTGACGGTGAGTCAGTCTGCTACATTTTTGTACATTATTTTTCCTATTTATGAAAAAAAAAATAAACAAAGTATCATACCAAAACCTCGACTTTACTCCTGTATAATTTCAAATGCATTATTCTATCGCTAATGACCAATGCTAAAGCTTAGCGTTTGAAGGGACGGCGGTTCCGAAGCGCATTTTTACTTGCAAATCTAAAACTGATGATGACAATCTTTCAGACTGCTTTGAGACGTCCAGTGCAATCAAAGGATAATTCTTCGAGAACATATTGACTTCATAAGCTAGTCCGGATGATCCCGACCCCAACCCGTAGTGCTGCTTCCTAAAATCCACGATCATTTGATACAAGTTAGAGATGTGATTTTAAATCGAGAAACGGGAAACGTTCGGAATTGAGCATTACGTGGACGTCTGTAAAGTTACAGTGATCAAAGACTGCCGGATTTTTTTTCGCATCATTGTCCCTAGCAGTTTGAAAACCTGTAATATCCACCTCGGCTGTTCAATAGCAGACGTAGTGATCAATCTCCAAGCACAACTGGTTGAGGTGGGAAGGTCCAGCTGGTCGGAATACCAGTGTCTGAATGCGAGGCGAACACTTTGTTTTTCTGACCGTCGGACGGAATAACGTGTGGGAGGAACCAAGTTATTTGGTCCAAGACTATCTTGACAGCATCAACGCCCGACACTCTGAATATAGCATTATCGTCAGACGATCGAATAAGCACCAGTGTTTGTTGACAAGCATGTACAATTTTTGTATAGTCTTTGCTAAAGCCCAGTAAGTGGGACAATATCACGGCGAAGGAAGAACTTCCTTTCGGGTTGCGGGCAAAGAGCACGTCTCTTTTGTGTTTCAAAATCAAATTCGCAGTATCGTCTGTTGAAGATGCATTATAGGAGTTCGAAACCCATCCTCTATTGGTGAGATCTGCCTGTTGCTCTGGAGAGTAGCTTACTAAGCCTTTAATGGTGCTTGCAAAACCGGGCATATTTAATTGGTCGACTGTCTTGTCGCCTATTTTACACTGTATCATGCTAAATAAATATGCGGCAGCGTTATTCACCAAAGTAATTTTATCTGTCACGGCGTATGCCGAACTGTTAGAACTCTTGACAAGTACACCTTTCATGTGAATGTACCTTTTGTGCGGGTGGATGAATAAATCTTGGCTCTGAACCGTAATTCTGATTTCGCTGTTGGGAGTATTTACGTTCGTACCCACTATTGGCCTGTACTCGTGATAATTGTAACTCACGACTGTATTAATGGTTCTGTAAGGTTCAGATATTTCTCGTTGGTCTCCATCCTCAGGTGCTATATGAATTTGACGTTTTCAGGACTCAGAAATTGTCACCTTCAAGCTCTGAAAGTTTCGTTGTTCCCCCTTTCGCTCGTGGCAATGTTTCTCTTATATAAGAGCCTCCCAATTGGTTGTGGACGATTGGTTCTTTAGCTGAAGGTAGACTGGGAATAGTCGGTTTAACAATATTCTTATTAAATTTCAACATTTTAGGTTTTTTTTTTTCGTAAGTGCAGTCTCATCTTTAATGTGTCATCTCGCAAATTAACAGGCCAGTTGGCCTGGTCGGTCAACCAAATTCTATCAGAGTAAACCACGTTTTTAGTAACGGGCAGATATGTCAGATTGTGAGGCGAAGAAACCACTTTATGTCTCGCGGAAAAGTTGGAAAAAAAGGAATAGAGAGTTGGTTGCTTCGTTCCTTCTATGTATGAACCAGAGACCAAATCGCAATGAACCAGTATGCTATTCATGTTTTAAATATTCACAGCATTTGTTCCCTCGTGCCGACCAAAACTATAAATCTTGGCTTCGAAAACGAAAATCTTGCTAAACCAGTTTGCTCTGAAAAGTCGACTTTCAGTCTGTGGTCTGTAATGTTCAGTTCACACTTTAGAGTGCTTAGATTTCCTTCGATGAGAATGTAAGGCATGTTTCCTGAATCGTTCCAGTGCTTGTTATCTTTCAGTTTTCTGTAAATGGTTTTTATAATTTTGTCTAATTCATAACAACCTTCTGGAACAATGATTTTAAACCAGGTGTTACCGTTGTCCGTGCTGTAAGTGAAAGAATCAGTCAGATCCTGTATAATGTTAGAAATGGAGTTGTACGCCCCCAGACTGATTAGAGCCAATTCGTGGGCAACCTTCCAATATCAGTGCAGAAGCAAAAGCAGTGACAAAGTCGGTTTTATCTGACGAAAAAAACGAGGGAAATTCTAAGTTTAATACATTAACATCTACCGAATTTTCCGATCAGTTTGCGATATTCCCCGTTGGACAGCAATGCTTTGCTCCGCATTTTTGTGAAAATGTGCACAAATTCTTCGTCCAGCGAATTATTGCCAGCCTGTGTAGAGACTCTCAGCAGGTCTGCCCCAAAATAGTTTTAGGAAAGTCATGTACGTGTAACCGGAGCTGGACTTCAGTCTTCTCGTATTGTCGTCGTTGTTGTGATATATGGCTTTACTCCTCTTCAGAATATCGTGGTAGTTTAGAAGGATGGCATCTCTGTCTGGTGGTTTAGTAGGATTTTTCAACAAAACCAATTGCTACAAATTGTCCGTACCTTCGTACATTTTTACCCCCACGATCAAGTCGTTGTCTTGAAATTCTATTTACATTGCACCAATCATATAACGTTTAGCCTCCGGGTCGTATCGAATGCCAAAAATGGGGTCGGTCAGACTCTCTCGAGTTGCAAACATGCTGCGATACTTGGCGGATAGCGGCCGAGTCTGCCCACGGAATCACAGAGTAAAGAGGCCTTTTCCATTTGTCTCCTACGAGCCCCTGGCATGAGGGCAAGAGACATGCTGGATGGTGTGTCTGGTAATGTGCCCATGGAGCTTGAGAGTCGTCTCCTGGCACTAGCGTGAAACTGTATTTCACCGTCATCACTATCTGTATTCTCGACTTCAGCATCGACTCAGCCCGTAGCCGCCTCCAGAGCTTTCTGAATATGCTATAACCGTTTCCCGTAATATTTTTCTTGTTTTTTGCTGTCCAGCTTCTAGAGCCAACAGTTCTTTGATTTGTCGTTGACTCTGAGCCGAAGCCTCGCTCCCCTGGAGCATCTGCATTTTAGTCTGGTCTACTATCAGATCAACGACTGGTTTGAATATCTTTTGCAAGTGTTCAGATTCCATCTGCTTTTCCAGTTTTGTATTTAGCAATTTTTGTTTCAGATGCTTTTTTGAGCCACGTACTGATCGACCTCTTTCTGTGGTTTCCTTCTCTTATTTTTAGTTTTAGTAGACATGACGTTTTAGTAGTTTACAAAAATAAAAATACCTCAGACAGACGTATTTTAATGTCAACAAAGACGCAGGCATGTCGTTGTCAGTCGAGCATTTTTCTATACCTTCGGTCCAAGGGTTTAGTCTTATCTATGAGTAGGAATCTGTAGGGAACAGAGTTCCACACGTCGCCACACATGCGATGAAACTCTTCGAAAATCATGTCACCACTAACGTGGTTATTGAAAACGTGTTTGAGGTTTGCTTCATCTTGCCTGAAGAGAATTAAAATGTTGGCATTATCTCTAATAACTCTCTTGGGTATCCTGCTGTAGGTCTGACACCAATAAAAGATCGAGGCGTCAGTGTTCCTGCCATAAGCAAAATACAGTTCGATTCTGTCTTGTTTCTCAATCATGAAATCGTCCAATAAAATTACCATTTTTCCACATTGTAATTCTTCTGGTGGTGGGATATCTTCGTTGTTGGAACAAAAGGTAGCTATGCCCGGACATATTTCCTCGAAAGCTCTCCTGAGATAGAAGTATTTGTTTTGAAAATTGGAGTACACGCACAGGCTGTCCTAATTCAACCAACCTGGATTGCAAATGAAATTTATAACTAAATTGGTCTTTCCACAACTGGCAGGGCCACAAATGATGCACCTTACATCCTCTGGAAAATTCAGTAAATTCCAGTCGATGGTCGTTTATTGATACGGTAATGTCATAATTGTCACATTAATTATAATATGACTATTATAGTTATTTAGTATAAATAAGACAAAGATTACAACGACAGAGTTTATTCTGTGATTAAATTGAAACCATCCGAAGTAACTAAACGCGATGAACCACAGATCGGAAAAATATTGCTGAAAAAGAATCGTTCCAAGAAGAAGAAGAATTTTTTCAAAGTCAGGGATTTGGTAAGACTGAAAACGACAAAATCTGCTTTCGACAAGGGATATTTGCCAAACTTTACCAACGAACTGTTCGAGGTGAGTGAAGTCAGAAAAACTTGACCTACTTGCTACAGGTTGCTGAACCAACTGCGTAGTAAAATCGAAGGCACTTTTTACGAGCAAGAGTTGCAGAAAACTAATGTGCCGGATCTGTTTTTAGTCGAAGAGATTTTGAAGACTAAAAAAGTCGGAGGGAAACTTTGTTACCTCGTCAGGTGGAAAGGGTACAACGAGCGCTTTGACAATTGACTGGATGAAAAGCCAGTTGTTCTAGGAAAATAACAACAACAAAAAAACAAATTTTTCCTTTTTCTATTTATATTATTAAACTGAAGCCAGGACGTAGAAAATATTACTGTACAGACGCCAGGATATTTTAAGTTCAAAATATTTGTAGTGATAGAGAAAACAAACTTTACCTGCGTTTATTGCGCTGAAACATTTCCTACCCAACATACGTTGATGCATCACCTAGGAGAGAGACACAGAAAAAATTACCCACCAGAGTACAGTTGTTTCGACTCGGAGTTGGGCTAGAGACGATTCTATCCACTGCCGCCAAGTACTCGAGCACTGAGAGTACAGGAAAGCCGTGTATATTGTAGACCCATTGTACGTTTTAATATTGATGCACCGCAGCATAGAAGATCTGCTGAACTTTTGTGTCCTCAATACATGACTTGTAAAGCTCAAATTTGTTTTGGAGTCGATTTCGTTCAAAACGACCAAGCAGCAGCAACTGGATTTTGGTCACGCTACGCCCCCATCTATAGTTCATTAGATATTCCCCAGCTGGTGGATGCGGCTTCAGGTAAAATCCAACGTTCCATCAACAAATTCACCGAAAAAGGGACTGGTTGGGTGATTAACCGCACTCACGAACTCATGATCCTAGTGGCAAAAATTGACCCGCTCAGGCCGGGCTCTTACATGCCTCTGCCCTAAAAACTAAAAAAAGAAGAATAACTCCATAGTCAACGTTCGAAATACGTCGGATCACAAGTGCTTTTTATATTAGGTTCTAGCTGCCAAATACTATTTAAGCAGCGAGGACCCGAGAGAATACGAACAGTATGAGAGAACGGTCGATTGTTCTAAGCTGGTCTACCAAACACAGCTGAATCACATTGATGCCTTCGAGGAAGCCAACGTAAATTTTTCCATCAATGTCATCGCTTACAATGAAGAGAATGGGTTGTTTCCCCTTCGTGCGAGCAGAAATATTAAAGGCACACCCATCGATCTTCTTGTAATTAGCAACAAAGAGTTAATCGATACTCACACCAACAATTATCACTACTGCGCCATAGCGAATTTTGACGAATTTCTTTGATACCAGGGATCGGGGAGCAACCCACAATGCTACTGTAGAAACTGTTTCACCGCATTTTCGAAGGTATGGAGGAGAGAACAACACGCACTAGAGTGCACAAGACTCAATCCATCACCTCAAGTTCTGCAGTTCAAGAAACTGGGAGAAAACGTTTTGAAATTTCAACTTTTCAATAGAAGAAATGCCTTCCCCATAATCATATACGCTAATTTCGAGTGCCTCCTCAAACCGACCGCCCCATCAAATCCTTCCTCGAACAGCTACAGCATGAAGAAAATCAACCATCATCAACCTTGCAGTTTCAGCTGCGTTGTAGTGGGACTGGGACAGGCCTTTAAAAACTGTTATCACCTAGGAGAGGATGATATCGACAAATTCCTGCAAGCATTAGTACAGGAACCTCATTTCTACGATGAAATATTAAAAACAGGCTAGCCACTATTTCTCACTCTGGTACAAGAGGTTAAATTTTAGAATGCCGTAAACTGCATCTATTGCAAGAAGCCGTTCGTTCTTCTGAAAGACAAAGTTCGGGATCACTGCCACGTTACCGGGCAGTTCAGAGGAGCTTCTCACTCTAGTTGCAATCTGAATGCCCTGGACCGCACCACGATCCCGGTGGTATTCTACGGTTTGGAAGCATACAACATGCAGTTACTGGTAAAAGCGGCGCACACGTTTCAGAAAGTAACGTCCTAGCAAGAAACCTGCAAAGATTCGTGAGCATGACCGTCACCGTTGAAACTGGCTGAAATGAAACGAAAAGACAAAATAGGTACATTCGGCTAAAGTTTATAAACAGCTTTAACTTTCCTCTTCGCTGAAAACTCTGGCAGAAATACACGCGCGCGATCACGGTTTAAGAATGATGTGATATTTCTTGAAACCTGGTGGGAAGGCACTTTGGTTCCATCCAGACGTAGACCAAGTCACTGCGTATGAAATGTTAACCCATAAGGGATACTACCCCAACGAATATGTTTCAGACATGAAAGTATTCGAAGAGGAGTCGTTACCACCTAAAGAAGCCTTTCATTCAAATCTCAAAGGAAAAGGTCTAACTGACGAATAGCACGCTAAAAAGCTTTGGAGTATGCTGAAAATCAAAAAGCTTGCCTCATACGGGTGATTCTCAGATAATGTCAAATTTCTTGTCCCAATCGTCTCACCAAAACAATTTTTTGTTTTCTGAATAATTTTGGGTCCTCAAATGATGAGCGACACTTATAGAACATATACGAACGATATTCATAGGTAAAGTAAACTCAGATAAGTTATCAGTTATGCTTTTATGACGAAAATATCATTACCATCACGCGTCCCACACCTATGAGACTTGACTTACATATAACATTCGACATGCAAAATTTTTTTCAAAAAATTACAAGTCCTTGCATGCCATTTTCAAAAAGTATTGAATATTTAAAATCTGTTGCTATTATGCCAATTATAGTCCTGAACTTTTGTAATTTGCTATTTTTATGCCTGTCCCAAACTTCTACCATCATTACCATAACGCTCATTGTAAATTGTCCTAGTCGCCACTAGATGTCAGACTTATCACATATGGTAGGTACTGCTACACGCATTATTGGCTATAGTGCTGACGCATCCTACAACAATTCGGCAGCACAAACTTGTCATTTTCTGCAGGGAAAGCAACAAAAGGCTAGAATCAGGAGGGTATAAATAAGAACCGTCATTACCATACCCTCTACGAAATAGTTACGTAAGCTTGTAAACCCAGAAAAATACCTTAAGTACTTGTATTGAACGTGTACGTAGCGAAAACTAATGTTAAGTTTAACATCTACTTAGTGATGTAAATAGAAAGTTGCGGAATCTGTCAGATCGTCATTACCATCATGCATCATTACCATCATTTCAGCAACAAAAATCGTTATGGTAATGATTTAACGTGATGGTAATGACACAGATATTGTGCGAGGAGGGGAGAAGGAGAGGTCACTGAAGGACGGTTTTTTTACCTAAAAAAACTTTACTGTAAAGCTTGTAGGATATTTCCAGTTAGTTACAAACACTTGAATTTCAAATCGATTTAACTGAAATTTCAGTTCCAATGTTATTCCCATAGAGCTAGTCATTACCATCACAGTTAATGTCATTACCATAACAGTGCATGTTTTCATCGCCTTTCAAGTCATTCACAATCATCACCGGGCGTTAAGGCTCAGAAACAGTTTCCTTATATTAGGCCGAACAGTAATAAAATTACTTAATGTCTTCTTGGCATCAGAATAAGTCAATAAAGGAAACTTTTTGATGTATAATTTGGAAAATGTCAATATTGCAGCCAAAAAATAAACTGTTTAACGATTCTTATTCAATCAATTGATGTATCTCCTTGATTTTCAATTTCGTGGTGGTTGGTTACTGAAATATATCAAAACGTCAACCCATGCAAGTCAAAGAACTATTGAAAGCAGCCATAAAACAGAGCATGGTGTTAATGACGTTTTTTCACATTCAACACCATTCTAAGGCCCATAACTTTTTATTGGTAAAATTTGTTTCCTTGCAAGCCATAAATTCATGCAAAATAGCCATTACATATGCAGAAAATACAAAAATTAAACAGTTTTGTGATAATAAAAATTTCAGTTTTTCAAAAGTGAGAATTTGACATTATCTGAGAATAACCCACACCATAAAATATATCAGATGACAGAATGCTTGCTTTTGGCAAATATCTTTGAAGAATTCTGCCAGATTTGTTTGCGAGACTACGTCATAGATCCGTGTTATCATGTCTCCACCCCAGGGTTCAGTTGGGCAGCAGCTTTAAAGATGACCAAGGTGGAACTCGAACTATTTACTAACTACAGCAAACATAACTTCATCACTGCTGGTATACGGGGTAGCATTAGTTTATTGGTGAAAGGTACGCCGAAGCCAACAACCAGTATAAACCAGAAATCTATGACCCACAAAACCTGAAAAGTACATCATCGAATGGGACGTAAGTAATGCTTACGGCTGGGCCATGAGCCAGATGCTGCCTTACGACAGCTTTAGGTATTTTACGAAAGGTGAGATTTGAGACTTCAACGAGACTATGATAGCAAAGATATCGCATACCTCGCCGGTCGGATACATCATGTTAGTTGATCTAGACTATCCAGCCGCCCTCCACTGACTCCACAATGACTACCCGCTTGCTCCGGAGAAATTCAAAATACGAGAAGAATTTGTTTCAGACTTTTCAAAATTGTTGCAGCGAGGAAAACTGGTGAAACCTGCCGAAAAGCTAGTGGCGAACTTACTGGGAAAGAAACGGTATGTAGTTCACTACCGTAATTTGAAATTCTATCTCCAGCATGGCATGAAACTTCGTCACGTCAGGAGGGTGCTGAGTTTCAATCAGAAACCCTGGTTGAAACAATACATAGACTTCAATACAGCGAAACGTAAAGAATCGAAGACGTAGTCTGAAAAGAACTTTTTCAAACAGCTTAACTCCATATATGGTAAAATGATGGAACAGAAGCAGAAAAGACTGAAGGTGGTGCTCTGCAACAACAGCAAGTGGGTCATCACGTATTCCACCAAACCCAATGCAGATTCGTTTAGGATATTGCACGACAACCTGTTGCAGATCAACTCAAAACAAACCAACGTGCTGTGCGATCTTCCCACTTACACGGGATTCACCACACTAGAGCTATCTAAACTCCTTCTGTACGAATTTCATTACCGATACGTAAAGCCACAATACGGAGATCGAGCAAAACTGTTGTTGACCGACACCGATTCCCTGTGCTCTTCCATTGAAACCGAAGATGTGTACCAGGACATGCTCAAAAAATCGAGTATATTCGACACTGCAACTATGATCCACAGCACCGGCTGTTCTGCAACACCAACAAGCAAGAGTTGGGCAAGATGAAAGATTCTATGGCCAGAGTACCGATAAGAGTTTGTCGGATTGGGCAGCAAAATGTATTCGAATAAGACCTCCAAAGCGGAAACGATAAGGGCGAAAGGAATTTCCAAGAGTTTCGTGAAAAAAAAATTGAACCACGAAGATTACAAAATGACTCTCCTGGACCCAGCGATAAGATTAAACTCCGAAAATTACAGGCTGTCCAACGTAGATCTTTAACCGAGAGGGAGTTGGTTGAAGATCGGGAGCGACAGCTTTATACTACCGAGGTGAATAAATCCCTACCATCAGCTAACGACGTCAAAAGATTAATCCTAAACGAAGTCAAAACATCGGCCATCGGACATTACGCGAACAAATATGTTTCTTACAACGAGGGTGGTTGTCATTTCGATTATATTTTTACACCCGAAGACGAAGTGATATCCGATCACGAAGTATCGTCAGTATCCGTAATTGACGATGAAGAGACTGAGACTAGGCAGAATAGGGAGGAAGCGGAGCGAAGGATAACCGAACTTCAAAATGCAGACTCTAGCGCAGTCCAGACGAAACAATTAAGGATGGAAGACAGTAAGCGGTGAAGTTGCAAAATCCGAACCAGTGGGAAAAGGCAAAGAAGGAGAAAAAGTGCCTAGCCGATCAGAAGAGACAGGCAGCATTTAATGCTGCCCAGAGAAAGACAAAACAAAGCAAAGAAAAAGAAAGACGAGCGAGAATGGTCGGAGAGGAGAAACGACTCTTCACACAAAAAAGAACGTTGGCTCAAAGAGCAAGAAGAGCAAAAAAGTGAGTGACTGCTGCTGAGGAACGATGACTGAGGAATGGTGGTGACAGTAGTTGTTGATATGTAATAATGTCTTAAATAACTTGATATGTAATAATGTATTAAATAACGTTTGAATAATGTTTTGTAAACGTTCGAATAAAATATATTTTTTTGTTTATTAAAGAACAAACTCTACAATACATTCTCATCATGGAAGGCAATAGCAATTATTTCATGCTGAATAAATACCTCAATGCCATGATTGAAAGTGGACCGACTCTCGTTTTTAACAAACAGGCAGGGCTTAATTACCACCGAGTCCAGGCTCAATTCGTTGGAATGGACCTACCTATACCATCTGGGTGAAAAGATTAACAGGTCAGTACTCGATCGGTGGAGGGTGAAATCCCAGCCTAAAGACGAAGAAGAAAATACTTTTGCGTGGAAGGTTGGGAAAGTACGGACGAGGGTCTATGGAAAACCATTACGGTTCCCAGTTCGAATCATGTCGTCGAGCCGTTCATGGAAATAGCCGGAGAAGCGTTAATCGAGCAATTGGATCTGTCCGTCCACGAAAAACATCTGCTGGAAATAATGTAGAACTGTCCGAACTCGACAGCAAACACAAAATGAAAATTCTTGTTGGATTTTAATATGAAAGCGTTACGAGTCGGAGAGGAGAAGAGGTTCGGAGTGAGGTTTACGAATGATGACACGTAAGTTCACTTCCTCGAATATGACCCTAAAACAATGGCTGTGGTTACGTTGTTGCAACTCTCGTTTTCTGAATGGTCGGAGCTCTATAAACACTTTGTCAGCATCGACAATCTCATGGGAAACGTTTCCGAACAGAGCAGAGAAAGAAAATAAATAAACGGTAGTCAACTCCCCCGTACCTGTATACTACCTGAACCACACTACGTGGCGGCCAGGATGGGTGGCTATTATTCCTTCGATTCTATCTGATATTATTTTTACTTTGGCACGCAGTCTACACTTTTGTAGGTAGGCAGGTCCTTTAATATTATTTTTACACTACTCAAGTCTGTTATCGCTCCGATTTGGGAAGACCTTAAAAAAAAGGAGCGGACATGGAAAAAAGCGGGTAGGAGAATCGATTATAAATATTACGACGATCCTAACGACTTGATAAAGAAATTCAGGCTTTTGTACAAGTCCACTCTGGCAGGCCACGACAGACTTAGAAACGAGATGCTCGAAATTTTATCAGAAATACGGCAAAGACAAATTATAACTGCACACCAAAAATCAGTGGCTTATCTAAATTTGGGGTTAAGTTGAATAAATCAAAAAAAGTTTCCTGAAGTACCCTGAAAAAGAGGTTCCCACAGTACTCTCCTGGAACAGTTCAACGGTTCATTCTGAAAAAAAAATAAGCGTGAAAATACACCACACAAGACTAATTTAGCATAAACAGTCTGAGAATTTTCTCTTTTAAATATTCGGATCACTAAACGTAGTTGAGCAGGTCAAGGAACAGTTTTTTTAGCATAAGCTTGCTATCAACTAACGGAAATAGTTTGCAACACTTTTCAATTCTCCGTGTCTACGAAAATTGCCATATTTTACAACAACCAGTTCTCTAGGCTCGGTCAAAGATCAAATACTTCCCTAATTTTCAGGCACAATTTCGACAGAGACACGAGGTCCATGTCAAGACACTTCCAACATTCCGATTGACGGGCCACCCAACAAGCCAGATGGACGATCAATACAGTTGATCCCACCTCGACACTTGAAAGAATTGAGTAGCGCTATGTCCATAGAATTAATTGTTTCACGTTCTTCTTCACCCGACACTGTGGCCATGTGAGAATGGTAAACACTGTTGTTTTTAATATTGCCAAATTCCTATGTAGAAAGAATACCAAATGCTGCATTTAAAAACCGTTAGTTGTGGAACCATTAGTTGTGAAAACTATTTAAACTTTTGTTCCCCTGGTAGGCACATTCAAAGCAGTTTTATTATAGGACTAACACTTCACGAGCTCAGGGTAGTAAAGTACCCCGAAGGACACACCCCTAATTGCTTGATAATGCCTTAAAATAAGTAGATTTTTAAAGTAAACTAGCGGAGTCGCTCGCTTCGCTAGCTCATTCCGCGTCGTCTGGCAATACTCGAGGAGCTTTCATGCTGCAACTCTTATGCTGATGACGGACATTCCATATCTAACACGATCAGGCAAATGATCAGAGTGCAGAACGTGGTTTTCGTAATGGCCAGCAAATAATGAATTTATTGGAGCCATGGACCATCGCCAAACGCCCTACTATAAAGCAACTTAAGTACATGTACATACTGAACCTAGGACCACACACCGTCATCCATCATACCCAGGTGCTACTACGCTGATCTTCTCCACGACACAGTTTCACAAATTCACTGCAAAACTACCATTGCAGCCTTGCAGACGTTAGGCTTCAGTTGATAAACAAATGATAACCATAAATCAGTCCAATTGTCTGGCCACCCAAGAGCTACGTGCGCTTCTTAACGCGAAACATACGATTCGTATCCAGTCGGCCTTAGCTTGAAGAAACCATCCCCTTTCTGGCGTGCGCCTAACCTGCCATTGAGCCAGGAGGCGAGGCATGCGATTTGTAGCCCAGTTGGCCTTGGCTTGAAGAAGCCATTCCTTTTCCAGTACGCGATTGTACTGTTATTGAGCCAGGAGGCGAGGCACGCGATTTGTAGCTCAGTCGGCCTTGGCTTGAAGAAGCCATTCCCTTTCCAGCACGCGATTGTACTGTTATTGAGCCAGGAGGTTAGGTATGCGATCTGTACACAGTCGGTCTTGGCTTGAAGAAGCTATCGCCTTTCTGGCATGCACGTAAACAGGCAATGAGCCAAGAGGCGAGACACGGGATTTCTTCCCCAGTCAGCCTTGGCTTATAGCAGCCTTATCCATCCCCGCCGCAAGGCCGTTTCAACGCTGTAGCACGCGAGTTGCAGCATGCTTGAACTAAAATGCTTGGTAATTTTATCATTCATAGTCCTTGTGCCGCTCTTGGTATAGATTATTTTTTATTCAAATAGATTTTGCAGACTTTACATGGGTTTCCTTGTTTCACAAATTTTAAGAATTTTTACTTAAAACCCCTCTCCTTCCCCGATACGTGTGATGCTTTGAAACAGCAACCACATGTCACCTATAATTTTTGGCTAATATAAAAGATTTCGTGCAAGGGGAAATCGTACCTAGAAACTCTTAGTTTTTACCGCTATCAGGCTGGATTATTGCTGAGTAGAGCACCAGCCAATAGCACACTATTGATCGAACGTCGATGTTTTACTAATGCAAACGTGGAAACATTTTTGACCCTTTTGTTATCAATATATTTTGTTTAAATAGGCCTAATTTACCATTATTCTTTTCGTAGCATTACGTAATTTCATTTAAATGTATGGCTAAATAGGTAGTTTGTAGTTGAAATTTCCAAAATGAAACTCCAACAGTCGTCCCTTAGCGAGCTACACGTGCCTCATTTTTGAATGACGGCTGTTAGCATTGCCAGCCGTAATCCTACTGACAACACTACTGGACCATGCGCCTCCTACGTGGCGCAACAATTCTGGACCATCCGCAACAATGGTCCAAAGGGGTTTTATCGCTTTTTTCGAGGGGAAAAATGTTACCTAGAACTACGAAAATACGTCTACGCGAAATCCAGAATAATTTCCAGTCTTTTGAAACTTCATATTTTTATCCCTCCTACTTCAAGAGGAGAAGAGGTAAATATATATATATATGTATAAGTTATCAATATAACTTACAATATAACTTACTCGCTTCGCTCGCTCATTCCACGTCACGTCGTCTTGCTACGCTCGAGGAGCTTTCATGCTGCAACTCTTATGCTGATGACGGACATTCCATATCCAACACGATATAGCAAATAATCAGAGTGCAATGCGTGTTTTTCGTGAGGGCCGGGGAATAATGAATTTATTGGAGCCATGGCCCATAGCCAAACGCCCTACTATAAAACAACTTAAGTACATGTACATATTGAACCTAGGACCAAACAACGTCATCCATCATACCCTGGTGCTACTACGCTGATCTTCGCCACGACACAGTTTCACAAATTCACTGCAAAACTACCCTTGCAGCCTTGCAGACGTTAGGCTTCAGTTGATAAACAAATGATAACCATAAAACAGTCCAATGGTCTGGCCACCCAAGAGCTACGTGCGCTTCTTAAGGCGAAACATGCGATTCATATCCAGTCAGCCTTAGCTTGAAAAAACCATCCCCTTACTGCCGTGCGCCTAAACTGTCAATGAGCCAGGAGGCGAAGCACGCGATTTGTAGCCCAGTCGACCTTGGCTTGAAGAAGCCATTCTCTTTCCGGCACGAGATTGTACTGTTATTGAGTTAGGAGGTTAGGCATGCGATTTGTACACAGTCGGTCTTGGCTTGAAGAAGCGTTCGCCTTTCTGGCATGCACCTAAACAGGCAATGAGCCAGGAGGCGAGACACGAGATTACTTCCCCAGTCGGCCTTGGCTTCAAGAAGTCTTTCCCATCCCCGTGCAAGGCCGTTTCAACGCTGTAGCACGCAAGTTGCTGCATGCTTGAACTAAAATGCTTTGTAATTTTATCATTCATACTCCTTGTACCGCTCTTGAGTTTTTATTTAAATAAATTTTGCAGACTTTACATGGGTTTCCTTCTTTCACAAATTTTAAGAATTTTTACTTAAAAGCCATCTCCTTTCCCGCTACGTGTGATGCTTTGAAACAGCAACCACATGTCGCCTAAAATTTTTGGCTAATATAAAAGATTTCATGCAAGGCGAAATCGTACCTAGAAACTATTCGTTTTTACCGCTATTAGCCTGGACTATTGCTGAGTAGAGCACCAGGTAATAGCACACTATTGATCGAATGTCGATGTTTTACAAATGCAAATGTGGAAACATTTTTTACCCTTTTGTTATCAATGTATTTTGTTTAAATAGGCGTAATTTACCATTAATCTTTTCGTAGCTTTACGTAATTTCATTTAAACGTAAGGCTAAATAGGTAGTTTGTATTTGAAATTTCCAAAATGCAACTCCATTCGCTTCGCTCGCTCATTCCGTGTCGTCTCGCTACGCTCAAAAAGCTGTCATGATGCAACTCTTATGCTGCTGACAGACATTCCACATCTAAAACGATCAGGCAAATGAGTACAGTACGCGTTTTTCGTAAGGCTTCAGTTTATAAACAAAAAATGGCTTCGCCGTTTAGAAAACCATCACCCTTCTGCCATGCGCCTAAACTGCCAAGGAGCCAGGAGGCGAGACACGCGATTTCTATAACCTACTTGGCCTTAGCTTAAAGAATACGCTCGAGGAGCTGTCATGCTCCAGCTCTTAAACTGCTGACAGTCATTCCACATCTAAAACAATCAAGAAAATGATCAGAATGTAGGACGCGTTTTTCTTAACGCTTTAGTTCATAAACAAACGATATGGTAACCATACATCACTCCAGCAGTCTGGCCACCCAATAGCTACATGCGCCTATTGTTCAGATTGTAAGCCATAGTACCACTGTCAACAAAAGCCTCGATAAAACCATTGTCTTTCTGGCACATGCATGAACTGGCCTTGAGCCAGGACATGAGACACGCGATTTGTAGCCCAGTCGGCCTTGGCTTGAAGAAGCCATTCCCTTTCTGGCATGCGATTGAGCTGTCATTGAGCCAGGAGGCGAGGCATGCGATTTGGACCCAGTCAGCCTTGGCTTGAAAAATCCATCCCCTTTTTGGCATGCACCTAAGCTGACAATGAGCCAGGAGGCGAGACCGGCAATTTCTTCCCCAGTCAGCTTTGGCTTGAAGAAGCCAATCCTTTTCTGGCACGCGATTGAGTATCATTGAGCCAGGAGGCGAGGCATGCGATTTGGACCCGGTCAGCCTTGTCTTGATAAAGACATCCCCTTGATGGCATGTGCCTAAACTGAATGAGCCAGGAGGCGAGACACTCGATTTTTTCACAGTCGGCCTTGGCTTGAAGAAGCTTTATCCATCGGCGCTGCAAGGCCGTTTCAACACTGTAGCACGCGAGTTGCTGCATGCTTGAACTAAACATGCTTGGAGCAGAAAGAAGTCGCTAAGACGTCGCATTACCTGGTGCCGCACTTGTTTTTTATTCCAGTAAATTTTGCAGACTTTACATGGGTTTCCTTGTTTCACAAATTTTAAGAATTTTTACTTAAAAGCTTTCTCCTTCCCCGCTACGTGTGATGCTTTGAAACAGCAACCACATGTCGCCCATAATTTTTGACTAATATAAAAGATTTCAAGGCGAAATCGTACCTAGAAACTATTCGTGTTTACCACAATTAGGCTGGACTATTGCTTAGTAGAGCACGAACTAATAGCACACTATTGATCGAATGTCGATGGTTTACAAACGCAAAGGTTGAAATATTTCTGACACTCTTTTCTGTTATCAATATATTTTGTCTAAATATGCCTAATTTACCATTAATCTTTTCGTAAATTTACGTATTTTTATTTAAATTTAGGGCTAAATAGGTAGTTTTTATTTGAAATATCCAAAATGCAACTCCAACAGTCGTTCCATCCGCAAGTTGCACGTGTCTCATAGTTGAATGTCGGCTGTTAGCATTGCCAGCCGTAATCCTACCGACAATACTACTGGACCACGCGCCTCCCACGTGGCGCAACAATTGTGGACCATCCGCACAGCAGGAAGAGGTTATATTCCGAAACTAACAATCAACTTCGAAAAATTCGTTTCAACAATGGTCCAAAGGGGTTTTCTCGCTTTTTTCGAGGGGAAAAACTTTGCCTAGAACTACGAAAATACGCCTACGCGAAATCCGATTTAATTTCCTGTCTTTTGATACCTTTCTCATATTTTTAGGCTTCCTACTTCAAGAGGAGAAGAGGTACATATATATATATATATATATATATATATATATATCGACCATAAGTTTTTAATGGTTTAGACTAGCGGAGTGGCTCGCTTCGCTCGCTCATTCCGCGTCGTCTCGCTACGCTCGAGGAGCTTTCATGCTGCACCTCTTATGCTGATGATGGACATTCCATATCTAACACGATCAAGCAAATAATCAGAGTGCAGTACGTGACGGACATTCCATATCTAACACGATCAAGCAAATGATCAGCGTGCAGTACGTATTTTTCGTAAGGGCCGGGGAATAATGAATTTATTGGAGCCATGGCCCATAGCCAAACGCCCTACTATAAAACAACTTAAGTACATGTACATATTGAACCTAGGACCAAACAATGTCATCCATCATACCCTGGTGCTACTACGCTGATCTTCGCTACGACACAGTTTCACAAATTCACTTCAAAACTACCCTTGCAGCCTTGCAGACGTTAGGCTTCAGTTGATAAACAAATGATAACCATAAATCAGTCCAACGGTCTGGCCACCCATGAGCTACGTGCGCTTCTTAAGGCGAAACATGCGATTCGTATCCAGTCGGCCTTAGCTTGAAGAATCCATCCCCTTTTTGGCGTGCGCCTAACCTGCCAATGAGCCAGGAAGCGAGGTACGCGATTTGTACGCTAGTCGGCCTTAGCTTGAAGAAGCCATTCCCTTTCTGGCATGCGATTGTACTGTTATTGAGCCGTGAGGTTAGACATGCGATTTGTAAACAGTCGGTCTTCGCTCGAAGAAGCTATCGCCTTTCTGGCATGCACCTAAACAGGCAATGAGCCAGGAGGCGAGACACAGGATTTCTTCCCCAGTCAGCCTTGGCTTGAAGCAGACTTATCCATCCCCGCCGCAAGGCCGTTTCAACGCTGTAGCACGCGAGTTGCTGCATGCTTGAACTAAAATGCTTGGTAGTTTTATCATTCATACTCCTTGTGCCGCTCTTGGTATAGATTATTTTTTATTCAAATAAATTTTACATGGGTTTCCTTGTTTCACAAATTTTAAGAAATTTTACTTAAAAGCCATCTCCTTCCCCGCTACGTGTGATGCTTTGAAACAGCAACCACATGTCGCCTAAAATTTTTGGCTAATATAAAAGATTTCATGCAAGGCGAAATCGTACCTATAAACTATTAGTTTTTACCGCTATTAGCCTGAACTATTGCTGAGTAAAGCACCAGCTGATAGCACACTATTGATCGAACGTCGATGTTTTACAAATGCAAACGTGGAAACATTTTTTACCATTTTGTTATCAATATATTATGTTTAAATAGGCCTAAATGCCTAAATAGGCCTAAACGCTTCGCTCGCTCATTCCGCCTCATCTCGCTACGCTCGAGAAGCTTTCATACTGCAACTCTTATACTGCTGACAGACATTCCACATCTAAAACGATCAAGCAAATGAGTGCAGTGCGCGTTTTTCGTGAGGTTTCAGTTCATAAACAAAAAACGGCTTAGAAAACCATCACCCTTCTGCCATGCACCTAAACTGCCAAGGAGCCAGGAGGCGAGACACGCGATTTCTATACCATTGTCGGGCTTAGCTTAAAGAATACGCTAGAGGAGCTGATGCCTAATTTCGCATTAATCTTTTCGTAGATTTACGTATTTTCATTTAAATTTAAGACTAAACAGGTAGTTTGTATTTGATATATCCAAAATGCAACTCCAACAGTCGTTCCATCAGCAAGCTGCACGTGCCTCATTGTTTAATGACGGCTGTTAGCATTGCCAGCCGTAATCCTACCGACAACACTACTGGACCACGCGCCTCCTACGTGGCGCAACAATTGTGGACCATCCGGACAGCAGGAAGAGGTGATATTCTGAAACTAACAATCAACTTCGAAAAATTCGTTTCAACAATCGTCCAAAGGGATTTTTTCGCTTTCTTCGTTGGGAAAAAAATTACCTAGACTACGAAAACAGACCTACGCGAAATCCGGATTAATTTCCAGTCTTTTGACACCTTTCTCATATTTTTAGTCTTCCTACTTCAAGAGGAGAAGAGGTACATATATATATATACATATATATACATATATATTATATATATATATTATATATTATATATACATATATATTATATATACATATATATTATATATACTGACCGTACGTTTTTAATGGTTTAGATGTTTTAATAATGTAGCACTAACAGTTGAGTTTGCAAAAGGTCCCTAATCCATCTCTAAAAAGGTCCCCTATAAAAGTTTGCAAAGGGGTCCCTAATTCATCTAAAAAAAAGTCCCTGATTAAAGTCTGCAAAGAGGACCCTAATTCATCTCTAAAAAAGGTCCCTGATTATAGCTTGCAAAGATGTCCCTAAGTCCTCCTCCTCCAAAGGTCCTTAATTTATTAATACCTAGATTTGGAGTTTCATAACATCTCTGTAATGCCTAATGCAGTGCCAAAACAGGATCACTGCACCGTGACTGAGGTTAGCCTAAGTCACGGTCCCCCCCTAAAAAGTCCTTTATTTGATATTACCTAAATTTGGACTTTGTTCAATAACATTTCTGTAATGTTGTAGTTCAGTTTAATCAGGACCACTGCACTGTGACTGAGGTTGGGATATGCCTCATCATTTTCCCCTCCACCCTCCAAAAAGTCCTTAATTTAATAAGATTTTGATTTAGGGTTTGTTTAACATCTCTGCAACGTGGTAGTGCAGTTTAATCAGGACCACTACACTGTGGCTGAGGCGGGGCTAAGTCACATCCCCTCCCAAAAAGTATTGTAATAAGTTGTAAAAAATTAATACTAATTTAATTTAATTTAATTTAATTTAATTTAATTTAATTTAATTTAATTTAATTTAATTTAATTTAATTTAATTTAATTTATTTAATTTAATTTAATTTTGATGCGAAAGGTCAATGAGGCGTGAGTCTATCCAGGTAGAAAGGACATCGCAGTTCACCTCGTGTTCAAGTGTTTTATTTTATTGGGTTTTATCCCAAAGAAAACTACAAAACGTTGGCCTCAAACCCCAACAGGACCATAAAAACAGAGTTGCTAGGCCAACTCCAAAACAACAATAGGTCCCGATGTCAACAATACATTGGTAGCCTTCTCTTATCCCACTATTGCGACAATACATGCTATTGTCTCATATCCCGTGTCATCCCCCGGAGATAACTTCAAATTAGTTAACACAATTGAAGTTAAAAAACATACCAAGTGTAGTAATGGCTATTACAAACATTAACAAACGGGATTTGAATCCTTTCAATAAACATACAAAGAAAAGTAGAATTCTCTTAACGTACAGTTACATTCACTTACATTTATCGTGAAGTAAAATATGTGGCTTCATAACCAACGTATGAGACTTTTAAGCAAACTTCTTAAAACTTGAATTAAGCTTTAAAGGGGAAAAATTTAGAGGTAGAAACTATTACACCTCACCGTTTATTACGTCTCACAAACGTAACGAGAGGCAGCTATCGTGCAACAATTTCATCCTTAGACTAAAAAGGGTAAGTTGGTAACACGACATAATCACTCTAAATTAAAATGATTACGCATTACAAGTGTCATTTTACATCCAGTGATGTTTTTGGTTAAAGGATCTGCAGGCATATCTGAGGTTGGACAAAATACAAGCTCTATGTTTCTTTTCAGTACTTCGTCTCTTACATAATTGATTCGTCTTAAGTAGTGACGTGATTGAGCACTGCCACCATTCAATATTAAATCGATACCTGATTTAGAGTCGGTGTAAATCGGAATAGGGTAAGTCAACAAAAATGGGCATAACTCAGATAGTAACCCACGGATAGAAATTAGTTCTTTGGTCGTATCGCCCATAGCCATGATTTCAGCTTCACAACTTGAGTGAGAAACTAATGGCTGTGTCTTGCTACTCCAGACTATCGGCAAAGAGACTAGGCTAATTATAAAACCTGTAACACCTTTGCTTCCCGAGACCGAGTTCCACGAAGTGTCACAATACGCTTGTAAAGCACCTATTTTAGATTTTGAGTAGGTAATTCTACGGTCCTTGGTTCCTTTGAGGTAACGCCAAATTCATTTAAGGGCTGTGTAGTGTGCTACTTTTGGGTTCCCAGATCTCCGTGCTAGCTGTACAACATTAAAAAGAATGTCGTGTCGTGATTGGATAGCAAGAAACATTAGGGTGCCCAGCATTTCCAAGTAAGTTATCCTTTCAATACGATCAGAGGTCGAACATTCGTCCAATATTTTCAAAGTTACCGAAACAGTTTTTACAGACTTAGCATCTTTAAGTCCAAATGTAACCAGTTTGGTTTCGATGTATTTTGTGTTGGACAACGTAATGAAATTAGAGTTGTGTTCGATCTCGTATCCAATATATTTTTGACCTTCGACCTCCACTATTTCTAAATGTTTACGTAGGCTAGACAGGAATTCATCATAGATTAGTTTAGATCTTACGCTAACCAATTTGTCATCGACAAATAAACATAGTAATAGCAACGAGTCACCAGATTTTTGTACAAATACGCATGGGTCATACTGCGATCTTATCAGTCCAAGGCGAAGTAAAATGTCACTAACACATTGGTACCAGTTCCGTCCGGATTCTGCTAATCCGTAAATGGATTTATTTAACAAGCACACCAGTTCTTCCCCGTGCTCCCCCCGCCGGATAAATCCAAGGGGTTGCCGTAAATAGACGACACGAGAAATTTTGCTCGTGAGATAAGCTGTAACGGTATCTAAGTAAAAGAGCTGATGTTGGACGTGTACAGTTAATGCGAGTACGAGTCGGACGGATGAAGCACGAACGGTTGGCGAGTATGAGGTCAGATAGTCTTCTTTACGCTCATTCCATGCTGCTGCAACTAATCTAGCCTTGAGTTTGCGTAATGATCCATCTGGATTGGTCTTGCACACAAAGATCCATTTGGAGTTTATTAATTTCACACCAGGTGGTCGTGGGACTAATGTCCAAACATTGCGTGATGACATCAAGTCTAGTTCAGACTTCATTGCTTGCGACCAACCGGGAGCGTCAAGAGAGTTCATCGAGAGACGTGCCTATAACACCAGTAATGGGTATGCTTTGAATTTCATCTGCAAATACCTTAGTGACAATGAATTTATTAATTACCTAACTGCAACTAGTGCCAAAGTAGTGTGGACAAGCTTGAATGCCAGATATACAATCAACCGTCCTCAAGTACACCACCACTATCTTGAACAATTGCAAAACTTACAATTTACATCAAATGAAGATATGCTAACCTACATCTCAAGAGCTAAAGGTATTCGCCACTTGTGTACCGCCGCTGGTCGGAATGTTAGTGACGATGACATGATTTATTTTCTTCTGAAAGGTATCAGTCATCCTGACTGGACAAGTGTCAAAGAAGCCATTCTCGTACTCACCACACCCACATTGAAAACGGTAGAGCGACACCTCGTTGATGCTTCGTATCGTTACCAACGTGATGAATTAAAGACTCGAGCTTGGCCACAAGACATTCTTTCAACATCCACAGAACAACAACTGTTAACCACCGAGCGTCCAAAATGACCCAACGTTAGAACGCCCTCCGGGAAATCTGACCCTGTACGTGAAACTCGACGACTAGTGCAGCCTGATCAACTCCAATGCTCCTGGTGTCGGAGATTTCGTCACGATGAGAATTCCTGTCGCGCCAAAAGCCAGTACATGTCAGAATCCCGTGGTAACGACTTCCCATCTCATAGTAATTTACCATCACATATTTCTACTGTAGCACCATCTAAGACCGCTTCTCGTGGGCGACCTCGTCCGCAGCGCCGTGCTCGTCAGCTACATACGGAACCAGATGATGATGATGATCAAGACGATGATCTACACCACGATGCACCATTACTGGATGACCTCCTCCCACAAGATACAACTCATTTGGCACGGCCGGGGGTCGACCCATTTTTTTCACCATCCCCGGATCCAGTGATTGCTTTAACTTTACAAACAAATAGCCATGAATTTTACCCTGCCAATACCTACTTCGCCTTGGATAGTGGGGCCACCAGTTTACGTGACATCACGTGCGGACTGGCTTCACGAGCCGCGACCTACCAATGTCAAGATTTTTTTGGCCAGTAAAGGTGCAAGTATTATGGCAACATTGCAAGGGACTGTTAAGATAAAAACGCCTTACTTAACACTCAAACTTGAAAATGTACCGTATTCCAAAAATGCAGCTCAATCTGTTATCAACTCCAAGACTTGATAGAAAAGGTGTCTACGTTCTCCAAGGAGACCAATCCTTTAAGCTACTCAAAGGTCGGATGTTACTGGGTGGTGGACCATTACTCAACAACGATGTTTACAAACTTGATGGTGACATTATCCTTCCGACCCCTTCATCTGTTGCACCACGAAAACCAACGTCATACTCCCAACCTAAACTTCTTCGCACGACACCTAATTACGAAACACTGCCTAACGACTTACCGTTACGACTTTTATGGTATCAGCGCTTGGGACATTTATCTCCATCTGTTATGGACCGTATCCTCAAATATTCCTTGTTAACTGGTGTTCACTTTGGATCATCTTCCAATGAATCCCAGTGTGCCACTTGTGTGGAGACGAAAAGCAAACGTCTGCCTTTCTCACGTTCTGCACCCATCCACAGCACACACAGTCTTCAGGTTTTCCACGCGGACCTGACGGGACCCATTCATGAACCCACCTACAACAACGCTAGGTTTCTCGTACTGCTCACTGATGACTACTCACGTCGGATTTTTCCTTTTTTCTTGGCTAAAAAATCCGACGTACATGCAGCAATACAATCCTTCATTTTGTTACGACAGAATGAAGCATCACAACGTATCATAAGTCTTCATACGGACAATGAGCCAATTTGGTGCTCTCATCACTTTGAATCCTTGTTAACTTCACATGGGATCAAGCACTTCTATTCTGCTCCGTACTCACCCGAATGCAACCCTATTGTGGAAAAGGCTTTTTCGACCATCATACAATTAGCAACCTCGTTATTGCATCATAGCAGACTTCCAATACGTTCGTGGCGATTTGCCGTTGAGACTGCCGTGTATATTCATAACATTTTACCAACGACTCCATTATTTAACTGTGACCAGCAGACTCCCATGGGCCGATGGGCTCCTCCGGGGTATCCAGCTTCTGGATGTCATATCCATACATTTGGATGCTTGGCCTATTATACACTACCACATCCTCATCGCCAGAAGTTTGTACCTGCTACTCGTTGTGCGATCTTCTTAGGGTATGCTACGAGAAGTGTTGGATTTCGTCTCATGGATCTCGAGACTCGACATCTTATCCACTCTCGCGATGTGCGATTTGATGAGCGTGTTGCTGGTGGAGACTTACTCAATCCTACTGCACGAGAGTAGACTGGTGTAGGGCTGCTGATTAGAGTTGTGACATGTCGTAATAAAATATAAGGCTCGTCAGCATCATCATCATCTGAGTCGAGGTATGAGTGAGAGGTGGCAGTGAAGTGGGCTGCATTAGGAGGGGCGTTGGCTGCTGCACGGCGCTGTTCCATCACGGTTTTAGTCGTTCCTAGTGGTCTACCACGTTTACGTTTAGGAGTTGTGGCATCTGGAGAGCCAGGAGGATTCGGAGGGCCTGCGGGTGGTAAAGGAGGATCATGTATTACAGGCGGACCTTGATGACGACGGATTGGAGAGTCATAGTGTACGTCGGTGTCGATGCATGGTGGGATCGATGGTGGTGCAGTAGGATTGAGTAAGTCTCCACCAGCTGCAGGAGGATCATCGGTCAGTGCTGTTTCGTGGCCCTCCTGACGGAGGTGATTGACGATTTTTGCACTCTAAAATATGAAGTCGTTGCCATTGAAGAGTCTTATTCCTTTGTAGTATAGAGCTTCCACAGGTACAGTTGAGGGAGGAGGCGTCGAGGCAAACATTCTGGGGCAAAATCCTGGTTCTTGAGGTCTTGGAAAATTGAAGTCGGATCGTGTCCTACTGTTGATTCTTTCACTCTTGGAACCTGGCTTTGCTGTCCAAAGATGGTCTTTAAAGCTGGCTGAAAAGGTCTTCGAAGATCGACGCTGGGCTTGGGCCTTTTGCGGATTCTCGCTCCTCAGTCAGTTTAGCCATTCCTTCTTCCACGGAGGACAAAACCACATTGCTCTAGCTACCATATGACGCGAAAGGTCAATGAGGCGTGAGTCTATCCAGGTAGAAAGGACATCGCAGTTCACCCCGTGTTCAAGTGTTTTATTTTATTGGGTTTTACCCCAAAGAAAACTACAAAACGTCGGCCTCCAACCCCAACAGGACCTTAAAAACAGAGTTGCTAGGCCAACTCCAAAACAACAATAGGCCCCGATGTCAACAATACATCGGTAGCCTTCTCTTATCCCACTATTGCGACAATACATGCTATTGTCTCATATCCCGTGTCAAATTTATATTATTTTATATTTAATACTAAAAAATAACAATAAAAATAATAAATGTTATGCTTGCAAATTGCATCCTTCTCTCCAGTTCACTCCATCCTCTCAATGTTCCAAAATTCGTTTGAGTTCGTTTGCTGACTTACAGCCCTGTAAATACTTTTTTCCCAAAATGTAAATCTGTTAGTTAAAATTTTAAACTTCAAACTTTAGAGAAAACCGAAATCGTAAAAATGAGTTAGCCAATCAGAAACTATTTCCTGGCTGTAGAAATCTAAAGTTCTTTTTATTTTTTCCTGAGCTGGTGAGAATATTTTAAATTTTTTTTTCAAAATCTGCTTGGCCGAACAAATATTTTCTGAGATTCTCGAAAGTTGTTCTAAAAATATATTTGAATGACCCGCTCAACCAATAAAATTTCACTTCATGGAATTCATTTCCTGGTTTGAGCTAAAATACTTTCACCAGGAATATAATTTACATCAAAATGGTTTTCTATTTCGGTTTTGGCTCGAGCTAACAACTTGCTTCGGGATTCTAATTTACATAAAAACGCTTTGGTTTTAAAAATCGAACGAAGTTGGTGTGGCTTTATAAACCAATGTACTGGCCGCTTAAGATTATTGCTGCCATTTTTGTGAAAGGAGACAGACGTTTGCACTTCAGCTCTTGTAAGTAGAACATTTTTCTTGGTTAAGTTACTGTTAACTGAACCAATTGGTTTCAGTCTGTACAAGGTAAAAAAATTAATATTTTTTTAATTTAATTTTTTTTAATTAAGCGAGTGTAGTGTAAGGCTGGACACTTTGACCAGTAATCCTCACTCTGACAGTATTATGCTGTCAGTATACTCAATTAATTATTTATTTTCCTGTAAAAATCGTGCTACTAATTCAACAATTCCTTATAGAGAGATACTGAACGAAACGCCATGCTATTGGTTCGTTATAACGACGTTCCTGACATGCGAATTGATCATTTTCTTGGTTGATTCTAACTAAAATTTAATCTAATACTGAATGGTTTAATGTAATATCTAAACTTTAAACATAGTTCTCTATTTAATATTTACCGAGCATTCTGTGTATTGTTTCTGCATGAAAAATACCACATAAATAGTCATTTATCTGGTTGAATCTGCGTGTCTGTAGGCCATGCTCGACCCTGACAGACTGACCCGTTTTAAACAATTAAGTCTTTATTCATAATTTATTCTCTCAATAATATTGTCTTCAATTTAGCACAATGTAACAATCTATTTTTCACGTGCTTGCAATGTGTTAAATCAGTATTATAGTAACAATACGCTACCGGAGAATCGCAATCCATTCCACAAGTTGCGACCTATCACGCAGACTGGTTCTTACAACGATGGGAATGCTTCAGAAAAACGCTGGTGGTGCTTTTTTGTCATCAGGGCAGTGGTTTTTAAAATATAAGATACGACAAAAAAACTCATTTAATGATCACTCACCAGAAAGATTCCCCGTTCTTTAGTGGATGAATTAATTGAATTTTTTTTCTTGAACAATCTGTTAAATCCATGACCATTTTGGTTGTTTTTGTTTTGTCATGAGTTGGCGGTGCTGTTTTGCCGGAGACGCTTGTGTGAATAATCACAAGGGTCAACGACAGCGAATTACTCTCTCCCCAGTACAAAATTAAGCCAGTACAAGCAAATATGCATTATAGGTACCTATTTTTTAATGTATTTTAACGGTTTTTGGTAGTAAAAGGTGTGTTATCACAAACTGTAATCATTTAAAACTAACAAGTCAGGGAAATGGCGTTTTTCATTGCACATTCCACTGCAACTTTCTCACGGAAAAACCAGGTCAGTGTTATTTGCTTTGAAGAAACACAATTAAAGTTGTGGGTGAACAAGAAAAAAAATTGTGTGTGCTGAACACTGAATAAAGTTACACGACCAATCATTCATACCCCCCCCCCCCGTAAAAAAATGCCATTAGCAACACCATTGCAGAAAAAAAACGTGCAAAAATATTACTGAAATAGAAGTGTGGTAAAAGGACCCACCTGCATGGGTTTTCCTGATGGGTTGCTCGAAACGGGTTGCTCTGCGTTTTCCCCCTACTACTGACGGAAAGACTTTTTTTTGGAAAGCATAGCTAAAAAAAACCTAGGTTGGTATGATTTTTCTTAGCACTGTGGCGAGGTCGGGGCACAGCTGCAATCAAAGCAAGGTTTTATATAATACTCCACGTGAGCAATCGTGTATTTACTTTTATGTCAAAAAGTATAACACAATTGACACAAATTTCAGTACACTGTCAACCAGCGTGCGGTCCCGACTGAATTCGATTGCAGAGTAGGCAGTAAAACACAAGAATATACTTTAGGCTAGTAAAAAAATTTGTTCCGTTTACTACCCTTTCATCATCGAAAAAGCAGTCGGTGTTAAGGTAGAGAGGGAAGAACAACAAACAACAAACAATAAACAAATACAACACGTAGACCACGACTTCATCGGAAATATAACTAGTAGTGGTGACATGCGATATGAGGATATACCCAACCCCCTGACCTTTGACCTTTGACCGGAAGTGATGTCATGCCAGAAGTGACGTCATCCAACATGGTGGCACTTATGCACACTGGAAGTCACATCGTCCAAGATGGCAGTGCCCATGCATACCGGAAGTGATGTCATCCAAGATGACGGACCCCCATTTTTTAGTTTTCGTCAATCTGGAGGAGGGTGGGATAGTGCATTTTGCTAGATTTTTGCGTCCTTTTGCTGCACCATAGTGCGATATGAGGACCGAAAGCAATGTCATTTTTCAAGACGATGGTGCCTGTGTAAACCGGAAGTGACGTCATTTTTCAAGCACCCGTGAATACCGGAAATACCGCCATTTTGAATGACATCATTTTCTGTCTCCAGCAAAGGAACACAAAGAAACTTTCCAGTAGGGTTTCAGAGACCATAGTTTTACCGTACTGTTTATTCCATGTGTAACATTAGTAATATATTCAAAATGTCTTCTTTATGTGTATTCTTCATATGGGTATAATGGTTAAATACAGTAGTAAGGTTTCACGTGGCTAAACAGTACGGTAAGACTGTAATATCTGAAAACATACAGGAAAGTTTATTTGTGTTCCTTCACTGTTTTAATTTCAGATAAATTAAAAAGAACATACTCCAGCCTACAGTCGACCATACTGCGAAAAAAAATAGCTATCGTACATCCATTTGTTGGAAAACAAACAAGAAGGCATATTGATTTAAATTCCTATCTTAAAACAACAAAAGTGTTCTGTTTGCTGTGATGAAGATGAAATATTACTTAAGAATGCACTTAAGAAATCAAGTGACTTCCTGGTTATGACGTTTCACTAATATTGATTGAAATGAATAGGTCATTTTTCTTTTTGTTTCGTTTAAAAGCCGGAAATAATGTGACGTTTTCGGGTTTCAAATGCCTGACAATTTAAAAGGGAAATGTACTTGTCTGGACCTTGAGAAGAACAGAATGGTGTAAGTCTTTTTTGTGCTGATACTCGCCTGATAATATTGGAATTTTTGTCCTTTTGAGTTAGTGTACATCTGAAAACGAAAATAGATCCAGTCCAACTATTTGAAGCTGATTGTGCTTGCAATTTCCTATGATTTAAAAATATAGTTTGATTTAACTTGTAATGTATATACAAATTTATACATAAAACAAAGAACAATCGAAACAAAAATATCAAGATGAAGTACTGCGTCAAATGTATATGTCACACTTTTAACGGCCACGAGCCATCCAACATTATAAACTCTGACTATAAACGATAGATGGAAGTTGTATTTTGTGAATTGCACGGGACGCAAAGAGATTCCTTTATCAAATCGTAGATAAAACGCTGTATTGTAAATAAAGGTATCGTAGATAATTTACCGGTTGAACTGCATTTACCAGGCTACCAATACTGTGACCCGGGAACCAAACCGGAAAAAAAATTGGCTCGAGGAGATCTGGGAATTAATAAACTTGACGAAGTGTGCAAAGAACAAGATGTAGCTTACTCAAAGTGCTTGTGTTCAAAATATCGAAACGTCGCCGATGAAGTTATAATTTTTTTTTAAAGCTCAAACATTGAGAGACGATCCTTCTTTGGCACGGAGGGTAAATCTAGCTGCTTTGATCATTAAGAAAATCATGAAAACAAAAATCGAGTTTGGAATAGCAAATAAAAAAAATGGATCAACCCGTGAAAGAACTTCACAAAACACCCCGAAAAAATTTTAAAAGACGTAAATCGATTGTACTGAGCTTGAACGAACTACGGCAGGCTGACTTGGGGGAAATGATACCTTACACTAACTTAAATAAAGGTTTTTACTACCTACTGGCCTGCATTAACATCATGTCCAAGTTCGTTTGGACTATTCGTTTGGACTATTCGTTTAAACATCTAAATTCGGTATAGATGTTACTGAAGCTTTAAAGAAAATACTCGCAGGAGCGACACCCCCGAAAAAATTTGCAAGTGTTTTTTGGCAATAAGTTCTATAATATAGACTTCAGAGCACTACTTACGTGTCATAAATTCAACATGTACTCTACGTACTCTGAGAACAAAGCGAATGTGGTAGCACGTTACAACAGAAAGCTGAAAACTCAAATGTGGAATAGGATCACTAAACAGGTGAATTATGAGTAGATAAGTATTATCGCCGAGATAGTTTCCAAGTACCATAAAACGGTTCATTCCACCAAAAAACTGAAACCTACAGAAGTAACCAAAGGCACAAATCTTTGTTGAAACGAACTAGCAATAAACTGTAGTTGAAGAAACTCAAATTTGTTACAGGAAATAAAGTCAGGCTTTCTAAAGTTAGGAAATGTTCGATAAGGGTTATTTGCAAAATTTTACTAAGGAAGTTTTCACGATCCGTTAAATACATAAAACCCAACCAATTACTTATCTTCCAAAAGACGAGTCGGGCAAACTGGTGCTAGGAGGTTTTTGCAAACCACAACTTCAGAAAACTCTAGTTCCCAATTTGTTTTTAGTAGAAAAAGTATTATGTAAGATGAAAGGAAAAGATGAGAAAATGCAATACTTTGTTAAATGGAAGGGATATGAAACCATGTATAACAGCTGGGTGGATAATATTAGCAGTCTTAAATATATGTTTACTTTTCATTTTTTCACGTAAAACGTTTCATTGTAATTAACAAAATTATTTTTTAAAGGTTCCTTAGTTTTGTCCTCGTCAATATTATAAAAGGTTAATCTTTTATTTTAATTTCACAATGGAAAGGACAACTTTCATGTGCGTTTACTGTGGGGGATTTTCTCCTCGCAAACTGAGCTCAGGAACCACCTACAGTTCCCCAAAACTGGCAAGTTTGAAAAGGTAAACGATCTTTCTATCAATATCCTCTGTTATAACCAAGAAGAGGAGTTACACCTTCGAGTCTATAAAAACTTTGAGGGACTACCAATCGAACTTCTATATCTGTATGAAAACGAGGATGATTCGAAAACCTTAAACACCCATTATTGCGCCATTGCAGATGTAGCTGCTTTCCTATCATGGTTTAGGTTCCCTTGCCTAGCTCTATTCCAGGAACTGTTTTGCTGGTTTTGGAAGGGAATGGATGCTGCTGGCTCATAGGAAAGAATGCATCAAAATTAACCCCGTAGGATAAAAATCTCTCTTATTCAAGCACTTTAACTGTCAAAATCCTTTCCCCAACACTATATACGGCCACTTTGAATGCCTCCTTCATCCCATCCAAACCGCTATACCCGATGCTTCAACCACCCAAATCCGTCAACACCTTCCTTGTAGTTTCCGATACATTCTATTGGGATGCGACGGAAAGATTATAAGACACAAGTATTACTTGGTAGAAGATGCTGTCGACGTGTTTTATGAATGTATGGAAGAAGAAGCTTGATATTATGTGAACCTGCTAAAAAATACAAAATTCCTCCACCGAGCCACCCTTCCAAAGAAACATATTTTAAGAATGCCCATGTATGTATGTCATTATTGTTGAAAAGCTTTCAAGACGAATGTTGAGAAATACTGGCAATACCGCTATTTTGAATGACATCACTTCCTGTCTCCAGTAAAGGAATACAAATAAAGTTTCCCGTAAGGTTTCAGAGACTATAGATTTACCGCACTGTTTAGTCCATGTGTAACATTACTTGTGTATTCAAAATTCCTTCTTTATGTGTATCTTTTATATCTGTATAATGGCTGAACACAGTAGTAAGGTTTCACACGGCTAAACAGTACGGTTAGACTGTAATATCTGAAAACATACAGGAAAGTTTATTTGTGTTCCTTTGCTGTTTTGACTTCAGATAAGTTAAAAAGGACATTTTCCAGGCTATATTCTAACATCCTGGGGGAAAAAATAGCGAAAAAAATCGCATACATTTATGTGAAAACTAACATGAATGCATATTGATTTAAATTCTTATCGTAAAACAACAAAAGAGTTCCGTTTGCTGTGATGCACATGAATTCCTACTTAAGAATGCACTTGAGAAATCAAGTGTCTTCCTGTTATGACGTATCACTGATAATGATTAAAATGAATAGGTCATTTTTCTTTTTGTCTCATTTAAAAGCCGGAAATAAGGTTACCATTTCGGGTTTCAAATGCCTGACATTTTAAACGGAAAATGTACTTGTCTGGACCTTGAGAAGAACAAAATCGTTCTAGTCCTTTTTGTGCTGATACAAATAATCGCCTGATAGTATTGGAATTTTTTACCTTTTGAGTTAGTGTACATCTGAAAACGAAAATAGATCCAGTCCACCTATATACAGCTGATTGTGCTAGATATCTAAACTTGCAATTTCGTGTGATTTAAAAATGTTGTTTGGTTTTAGTTATAATTTTTAGTGGCACATTAATCCGCTCAAATAGGATTAAAATAAATACGGATGGAAACCAATATGCGTTGCTTTTTGGACTTAAAATGTGTTTTAGGTTAAGGAAATTTAAATTTAAGTTTAAAATTAATCTAAATCAAAGAACCGTTTAAAATAATATTTTACCTATTTTGCCTATACCTAAAGTATTTTTCCAAAAATAAAGAAGCTACAAGCCTTAACTTTATACTTAAATTTCGTATCTGATGACCAGTTAATAATATTTCAAAACACTTTATCCATGATTTAAAATATATTTATATATTATCCCTCCTGCCCATTTCAAGGTCATGTAGCCCTTCCCAACTAATCAAGTTGTGGACCGCAATATTTACTATGGAATTTCAAAAACCACACTGAATTTTTAACTCAATACTTCCTAATACATACCGTTTTTTAATTAGGTCAAGGATAAATTGCACTCCCACCTTCACCTGGTTGGGTAAAATATACCCATCCCCCTTCACCTCTTTGGGTTAAATTAAGGGAACACCTTCTGAATTTGCTATATAAAGAATCACAGGGACTGTAAAAATCAGTGCAATTTTTGGATTTTCCAAAAACTCCACTAATAAGCACTGGTCCCAACTTGGTCATTTAGGAAGGGCTACATGACCATGAAATGTGATGGGGAAGATAGGAGTGGGAGGGAAAGCTGTTAGGGGGCTGTAACTTTATACTTTTTTGTGTTTGTAATAGCAGTTGTAATGTATTTTTTTGTGGAAATCATGGTTAAAGTGTTTTGAAATATTGTCAACTGCTCATCAGATACGAAATTTAAGTATAAAGTTAAGGGTTGTAATTTTTTTAATAGTTTATGGGAAAATAGTTTTATGTGTACGAAAAAATGGGTTAAAATATATTTTTACTGTAACATTTCTTTAAAGTGTGTCAATTAATTATTTCAAATTAATTGTGGCTCTCAAAATTGTAAGGTTGTAGGCTTGTAAAATAATGACCCTTAGTCCAATCAATCAACTATTTTGAAAAAGCAAACAATTCAAATGGTTTATTTCTTTTACCTAAAATATTTATATATCTTCCTATTCTACATATTGAAAGTCGCCTAGGGTGGGGGTCCAGAAAAAAGCCACCATCTTGAATTTTAGTTCCCAATTCTCGGTTTTTCCTAAATAACTCAACATCTATCAACATTTTATATACTATAATGTAATACGAAATTGAAAACAGTTAAATTCTACAGAAAAAAAGGGTGTATTACTTTTTTCTATCTTTCCTCATTTTCGAGAAAATAACGGCTGAAGACCCCCTCCCCAACCGTTTTTTGCCTGAAACTCCTTAACCATCAATAAATCAAAAGCATAACGTAAAAGATAAACGTTCAGCACACAATTCTGGGCCAGAAAGGTTATATACATCTCTCAGATAAAAGCAACCATTGAAATTCAAAATTACCACCCTTCATTTGTACGAGCCCTCCTTTGTTCGATTGGTTGTTATTATTACCTTCAGTTTCAAATTACCCTGGTGAGTTTTCTAATGGCCCAAAATGGACATGCTTAGAATTTTCTCTGTTCCCATAATTCGTAACCTAAATTGTTTAGAGTAGATACAAAATACAAATATGAACATTACAATACCCCTTAGAAATTGTAACTAGTCATTACGTCAAATACAGCTACACATTTAAACGGGTGTAAGAGACGGTCCCTATCTCACGTAAAAAAATCAGTTAGGATTGATGGAAAGAACAGATCTCCACCTTTCAGAATAACCTAAGCATGTCCATTTCTGGCTACTAGAAAGCTCACAAGAGCACTTTGAAAACGAAAATCACCAAAACGATTTTGACAATATGCCATAACCACTTCATATATTAAATAGGTCTAGGACGGCCCCTATCTAAGCTAAGCAATTTAGGTTAGGACTGATGAAATAAAGAATTCCCCCCCCCGCCCGGGTGATCCTAAAAATGTTCATTTTGGGCTAATAAAGGACTTGCAAGAGCACTTTGAATTCGAAAATCAACATACGATTTTGAGGTTACACCACCCATACAGCACAAGACATTCCACGGATATCCATAGAGATCCATACCATGTCCACAACGTCATGATCTCCGAGGGATATCCGAGAGATATCCATACCATATCCATGACGTTGTGGTCTCACAAGGATATCCAAGAGATATCCATATGTCATCTATGACTTCGTGGTCCAGGCTGGATCCACAGACGATATCTTTAGGATATCCATGGTGGCTATTGATATCAATAACATTAGATTTACCATCAGAAATCAATCTGTGTAAATTCCTTCATTTTTTTAATCACCATGTGCTTAGAAAAATGTAGAAAATGCCTCGCTCCCCCCCCCCCCCCCCGGGCCACTACACACACAGTACACACAAATATTAAGAACAGGAGGATTTTAACTTATTCCTACAAGAAATTACGATTCCTAAGATTATAACAAAACAGTGTGAATTTTAGAAAAAAAAAGTGTATTTTTTTTATTTGTAAACTACACAAATGAAGAGAGAGTACTAGGCTTAGTTTTACTAGGTTTCTCATTTAATTTGTTTAGTTCCGGCTCTTAGCTTCACAAACAGCCTGAATACTCTCTACACCACACATTAGTTTTTACTCAGTTCGTTTAGCCGAGTGTCACGTTTTCCACACCACTTCCGGTCCAGTTCTGGGTTTTGAGTCATCCCACCATGGGCTACCATCGCTCTTACCGGCAGATTACAGCGATCTACCTTTACGTCCTGGAATCAACAATACTATCAAGGCTAGGAAGTTGCACGTGATAACTGGACTCTTGTAAGTAACATTGTGATTGAAATTGTGTATGAATGAATAGCTAGCTGTATGCCTTGTTTATTTTTGTGTATGCAACGTAATGGTCAGTGTTTGTTTATTCACACGTTAGGAGTTTAGGCCTAACCCGACGGCCACATGGCAAAGTATGGCCGGCCACAAATTTACGTCGCCGTCCTATATTTCAGCCTACAACTTGATACTAGCTACAAATTGTTCTTTTCTTATTACTTAATTACACTCCTTGTGTTTTTAAGCTATGCCCTTGATAAGGGTTCGCAAAGTTAACAAGCGTTACTGCTAGTTTACAAGCGTGTGCGTGAGCGAGCGTATTCGCGGCAGCCACGGCCGTACGTTTTTTCAAAGATCGCGGTGAAAAGTTTTTATCTGAATGTTGCTCCAATCGCAAAAATTCATATTTTCGCCAATTGTTGACCTATTTTAGCATTACAATACACCATTTTAACCAGCTTGAAACGAGCTTTTCAATGGAATCAATTTCAAGCTAGTAGCTTAAATCAGTAGGGAACTATTTTGCAAAAAAGTGTTTATTTTTTAATTTTTTAAGGCTGACTGCAATGCACTCTTTAAGCTTTGAGCACCACACGCCAAGAAACGTAGCCACTTAAACAAAAAAAAATTTGCATTGCAACCTTTCCTGTAAACTAAACATATATGTATATATATATTTTTTCCAAACATTACGATTTTATACGCTGGTACCCAGGTATTGATGAAGCCTTTAAATTCCAAATCCTCACAGATTCAGGTCAGCTTAAACATCGTACAGTTGCGTGGTAAACGGATCAAATTACAACTGTGATTGATAAATTATAACGATATTAACAGAAATAAAATTTTCTTCCCACCATCCCTCCTCACACCTTGGTATTACTGGTCACCCCCGACTAGCATATTGAATACCCCAGAAATTAACAGTTAAAACAGATTGGTTAATTTTTCGGGAACTCAAGTGTAGACCTAAAAAATTAGCAAAGAATAATCACTGAAACAACCGCACCGATAGTCTATATTTCCTGTACTTGACTAATGCTTCTTAAAAATTGTACTCAATGTTCAGGTTTTGTCGTTAAGTTTCCTTTAGGTGCACTAAAATCTTCATTTTAAAATGAAATACTTGCACTTAATTAACGGTTTGCATTACTTTCAGTCCTAGTTTTTTTTTTATCATTTTGCAATCATAATAGGACTGGAAGGCAATAACTGAACAGTTAGTTTGACCCAGTGGCACATCCTTAGGAGGGGGAGTGGGGGGAAGAGGTCCACAACACCCTTAATTAAGAGTCAGATATGGTAAAAGCAGCCTAGCCAAATGTATTTGTTGCAGTTGGAAAAATTATCACAAATGGTTTTATAGGCCTAGTCCTTTTGTAGGCACAAAAATTGCTGAAAATAAGTTTTACAGACCTCCCGTGTACTTAATGATCACGATTCCCTTAGCTGATTTCTCAGTTATGCATACCAATTAGCCCCCTCCCGTCCCCCCATCCTCTCCTAAACAGATAACAACTCCTCGGTGTGGCACTGTACAGGAGAAATTTTGCTTCTGTGGGTGGTACGGGAAAAAACAGTTTATGCTAGCCTGTGTCTTGTAAACTGGATTGTTTGGGGGCTGGAATGGAGATGGAAGTTGCAACCATGTAATTGCTTTCACATTATTAAATTGGTGAAACTTGATAAACCGGCAACCGGCGATAACAGTTATTGTAAAAGGACATTATTTTAAAAGTGCACACACACAAATCACCACTTGTATTCACAGTACAGAACTTGGTCGTACATTTTCGAGGAGAGTCCGCTCCTCTTCTTCAGAAGTTGGAAAAGCTATTTGAAAAACATCACTAATGTCGAGCTTCAATCAGAATTCTAATTTCACTCCAGTCCATATAAATTTTGTTCTGATCTTTATGTTTAGTATGGAGTTGTCCGAACGTTGTGGAAATTCCAGCGCTCGTCGAGTTTGGCTATCAGATCCGGGTGCACGAGTCCCTATGCTAAGTTGAATCAAGGGCCAGTGGGATTCGTTAGTGGTACTCAGCGATGAGAGAATCTTTTCATTGCAAGGGACTCAAGTGCATGGAGGCGCTCACCTCCGTGCACTTAACTCACTTGCAATAAAAAGATTCTCTCATCGCCAAGTACCACTTATAAACCTCACTGGCCCATCATTCGACTTAGTAGAGGGATTCATGCGCCCGGATCTGATGGCCAAACTCGATGAGTGCTAGAACTTTAACATCATTCAGACACCTATGGACAAAACATAGAGCAGAGGTTTACTCTGGACTGGAGCGAAATTCGAATTCCGATTGAAGCTCAACATTAGTGAAGTTTTTCAAATAGTGTTTACCAACTTCTGAAGAAGGGAAATAGAATTTCCTAGAAAATTTAAGACTTAAGATCTGTACCGAGAGTACAAGTCGTGATTCATGTGTGTGCTTCTAAAATAAATTGCTGAACACTTGTGGTATTCAAGATGTTGGTTAAAATGCTTGCATGTTTATGTTGATTACTTACCTCCTTCCCCTCCCCCCAAGGGATTCTCTCGCTTATTGAAAATCGCATCGCAGAGATGTAGCAGGAACTTTCTGCTATGGGGCATGTTGTGAGAACATTGTTAAATAGCTCTGAAAATCTGCCCACAAGCATGAATTTAAGCTGGCTTGGCTTTAAAAGACGAAGGCCACGGCCATCGCCCGCTTCGAATGACAACAACCAGTCTGATTTAAGCCAAATCCGATAAACCTTAAAATAGCGCCTGAAGAAGACAGTTGGGAGACGTAATACATTCATCTCCACACGAACTGTCGAAATTAGCAAAAACTTGGACTAATTCGCTTGTTGCAAGATCGTGCATATCTACATTGGTGCTACGCTTTAAAAAGGGAATAAGATAGTTGTGCCCAGTGTTGGTCGTCAATCACTAGATGGCGTATTAAAATAAATTGTTGGTCGCTTTCACTTCATCCAGGAAGTTAAGTTTCAATACAAGTCACGGGCAATGGTCGGCAACCAAATCGACTTTTATCAGCAACTTTACTAGCTTGTAATGTTTGGTAGGCTATTGAAAATATTTTGAGTAGTCCGTCGTGTAGTCAGTATTTTAATTTTTTTGCAGTGTACCCATACTGACAAATATTAATTCAGAAAACTAAAAAACTAAAATATTTTTAATACCAGACGACATAAATAACATATTAGCAAAATATTATACTTTTTTTAGGCTGATTGCACACTCTTTCAGCTTTGAACTAGGTACTAGTCAAAGAAATATGGGCAGTTAAATAAAATAAAAAATAAAATAAAATGCCTGGTTGACTGGTGCTTCAATTTGCAACCTCACCCGTAAACCAAACACTTTTCTTTGCATGGCCTAAACAGGTGGGCATTGGCCATAGGGAACACAATATGGTGTAAGGGGACTGCTAAAAATGTACTTATTAACCATACATAGTTCTTATTAAACGGACGAGAGAAATTGAACTGCAATTCTAAAATATGGTAGCCTGTCGGTAACTAGACTATTTTCTTTTCATTCGTCCTTCACCTTCACGCTTGGCAAACGGACAACTCTCATACTCCTATCACTTCCCAAGATGGAGTCGACTGTTTTGCATGGAATGAAATGAAACTGAAAGGAGAGGGGAGGGGGGGAGAAATTGTTACGAACAGCAAATTCGTAAAAAAAGCTGGAATTGTAAATAATTTGTTGTTCTTATCCATACGTTCATTTTAATAGAGTTCGTTATAGCCTTATATATATTTAGTACTGACTGAGTGGCTGACCAACCAAAATCTTGAAAAAAGTTCTTATTAAGCGGTACTTCTTGTTATCCGAGTTCTTATTAATGAGGTTATACTTTACACAGCACTCGATATTTCTGGGCAGTTTCCAGCAAGACAGTCTCTAGGGATTGCTTGGTTGTGTCCACGGGGGTTCGGACTCGTATGGAGGAGCCGATGAGGTGGCTAGGTGGGGCATGTTGCGATTTTGGTAACTGTGTAAAATCAGGTTCTTTTTCGGCACTGGCCTGGTTGCGATTCCTGTTTCCAGCTTGGTGAGCTTCCTCGTCAGCTGGAATGTCAAGGCCTTCCTCAAGTTATTTTGGACACCAGAGCATTGTTTTGTTGCTGAGTGTTGTTTTTACATAACACTGGAACCCGTTTTCCAAGAGGAGCTCAGTAGTATTGTGGACATATGTTAGGCCTGTTCTAGTAAGCATTCTCTTTGGGGTACGCCTTGCCTTGGTTGGCCTTGGATTCAGGAGAGCAAAGGTTTAATTGATGGCTCGATTAAGGACGAGCCTGGGTACCCAAGGTGAGAAAACTTATTTTTGCTGATTGAATGTGTGGTCCTTCTATTCGTACGTGGCTGAGGTACTCAAGACCCGCAGCATTTCTTGCTTGGCAGTCAATTGGAGAAAATCAGTGGGATGCCCCCTCTTCTCCACTCGATTGCCAAGCAAGAAATGCTTCGCGTAGTCAGAACTCTGTTTGCAGAGGGGAAAGTAGGACCAAACATTCAAGGCGTTAGAGCGATGCTTCTTGGGATACCAAGCCTCTGCCTTTAATCACATCATCGAGGAAACCTTTGCCTACCAACGTGATCCAACACCATCAAAGGCGAGGGGAGTATCAGCGCATCCTCTCGAAACATGGTTTCCAGTGCTATGCAAAAACTCCCAGTGTCAAAACCGTGCTGCAGAGCCCTAAACAACTTAAGGAAGCCCCCCCCCCCGCCACAACACTCCAGCGAACTTAGAAACAATCTATGCTAGAAAAGGCAACCGCTACCAGGTTTAGCGGGGAAAAGTAACCTCCATTACCCAGGCATGTGATTTATCCGCATTTTCAAGAGATTTCGCGTTTAGTCAGTTCAAAAAAATAATTCCGTTATTAAAAAAAATTGAAACTTTCCTGCATTTGCCCCCCCCCTTTTCTGCAAGCGTCCCCCGCCCAACTTTTTCAGCCAACATTTTGTCAGTCTGTCTGTAGTCTGCTTGTGTTATTAATAAATTGACTGCTTACCGTTGTCGAGCCCCACTTTCTGCCTTGGAGCAGTTGGTAGGATGTAGCGAAACAGAGCACATACTGTCGGGTGCTCTGAGGATGGTAATAAACCGATGTTTGGACTGTCGATCGGTTTTGGAGTGAATCATTTGTGAGTTAAGCAATGTTGATTCACATCGCACTATGATTACGGCTTTTTACCTACAGTTTTTCACTGCGTAATAGTTGTGAGTAAATGCCGAAATTCCTCCTCCCATGACCAGAGAATTCTATTACATTATTTTAAAATGTTGGGTGCCAAATAATGTGACGTTGTTTTTTCACTCCAGCTGCTAATGTCACAAATGATTCTTACCAAAACCGATCGACAGACAAAACATCGGTTTATTACCGTTCACAGAGCCCCAGGAGGTGAATGCTCAGTTTCCCTACATCTAACCAGCTGCTCCAAAACAGAGTAGCTCTCGGCTAGCATGGTGAGCAGCCTCAAAGCCGTGCATCCGTATATCTGTAGTCCTAGTTTATTCGTTTATACGGTTTATATTTAATGAACCCTGATTTCATTTTTTGGTGCCCCCCGCCCCCGTAAAAAAATTTACTGTAGAAAATGTTTCTCTTTTTCTGCCTAGAGATAATCTAATCCCTGATTCAATTTAGATAACACTGGATGTTTGTTGTTGATGGTTGCCTATCTGTATAGGTTTTAAGACAAAAAAAAATGTTGTAGCATTGCAGTAAATTTGAAATTTGCTATTTTGTTTCTTAGGTGAAAAACACAACCATAGCATGCAGACACTGACGCAGAAGCCCTTCGGAATGAAAAGACTGATGTTGAAAAAAATTATTGCTCTTTCATTTATTACGGCTTTTGTAAAGTTTAAAATTATTTTATTTTTCATACAAGTAATGTTAAGTTTTTCATTGTGCCATTTTGTAATAGTGTTTTTTTTTCTTGTAAATACTTGTTTCTTCTTGGCTTTAAATTTGAATCAGACAGCTTTTTAACTCACAGCAGACATTTGAGAAATTTAACCAGTCACTGACCTCCTAGAATATTTCTGCTTTGCACTATGTAAAACAAATATGTAAATCCTGGTTGGCATAGCCTATCGGTTATATTTGTATATCGATGGTCTTCAAACCTTAATTGGAAGACATAAGGCAGGGGTCGAAATATTCGGATGCACAGGGGCAAATTGCACTCGAAAATCACACTTTTTACTCCAGAAGCAACTCTTGGAATGCAAAATTGCACACCAAAGTTGAATTTTTCATAAGTTTTAAACCACACAAGCTAGAGACTTGCGTTTTGCGGCATTTTAAACAGCTTGGGATTAGATTTCCTGGTACACCATTCCTTCCAATGAAGTTAAACTCCATTTTTTACTACATATGATTAAACTATGTGTATAGGTTTTTCAGTTGAATAGTGACGTTTAGTGAGTTTTAAGCAAAATGCAGGAAAACAGTACATATTATTGAGATGCAGAATGTTAGAATTTTCAATGACTATAAAATAAGAAACCACAGTGTTGGTTTACAATTGGATTTTGCACTGCAAAGAATTTTTTTGCACCCAAGTAACAGATTTGGGGTGCAAATTTGCACCTGGTTCAAAATTTGGAAATTCGACCCCTGATAAGGCATGTACTTTTAACTTCAGTTGCACGTTAATTTCTCAACAATGTTTAATATCTTATTCGTTTAGATTAATTTTGATGTTTTGAGTCAAAATTCCCGAAACCATCTGCCAAGTTTTATTAGTTAGCAAACTTAAATCCACTAACAGGCTGCCGTGGACAAATTTTGAGAGTATTTCTACCGTTTTATAATTTTTGACCGATTTTGACATTCCAATATATCATTTTCACCATCTCGATGAGACCTTTCCATTGGTGAAGTAGCCAGATCAATAGAGTAAAGTACATAAAACTTATTTAGTAAAAAACCAATAAACATATGAGTAACCATATGATAAAAACAGATTAGCTGCAGACAATTTTCCCCCGACAATTGGAGTCATAGACACTTTCAAAAAGTTCTGCTTTTGGGCAAGCCGTAGAATACAGTTCGACGACGTCCAATGAGACCCCCATTGGATTCATTTGCTCTGTGCATAGCTAAAATGTATTCGCAGTAAAGTAGGCTGTTTTGAACATGTAATCCATCCATATTGTGCCACTAAAAATTAAATAAGTAGCTTGTGGCTGCAGGGTTCAGACTAGATGTTGTAAAATGTTGTTGAGCTTACCTTTTAAATTTTATTCCTGAGTCCACAGGTTTTCATCAATTGTTTGTTAGGTTATTAAAACTATCGTAGGATAAAAAAACCTATGTAAAAAACTAAAGGGAAAAAAACATAGCTGGTGAAATTCAAGCCAATGTTGAAAAAAAACTTTGTTCTTCAGGCTTATTTGACGCTTTTTTTCGATGCTTTTTTCCCATTATGCGCACCAATAAAACTAGAACATTTCACTTCCATTTCGGTAAGTCTGTTGATTAATACAGGTCCTTGGAAAAATATGATGGTTTTGAAAAAGCATTTTAAAGTACTTTAGTTTTTGAATGTGTTCTTGTGCGAACCCTATGTCTGCTGTGTTGTAAGTCCCAACTACATTTATAACACAATGAAAGTAGGAACGAAATTCGTGAAACGACAATTCAAATACTCATACATATTCAACATTACTTCCCCGTTTTTAGTATTTTTAATTCCATTTTTTAGGCTAGAAAATTGGTTCACATTCTCATTTTTTGAAATTGGAAAAGAAAAAAACATTTAGGTGTTGAGTGTTTTTTATGGGCCACTTGTATAGTTATTTCAATACAGCAAATCAGTACCCTCATCATCGCAGCCAGCTCTAAACGACGGCCATGGATATCTTATGGATATGTTTTTTTATGGGCTATTCCAGGTGTCTATTGGGGATCCCAGACACCTCTCAACGACGTCTATGGATATCCGGTGGATGTGATTTTCAAAGAGTAATGCCAATACATCCAATGGATATCCTTGGAACCTCTAAACGACATCCATGGATGTCCTACGGATATGTACTTTAATGGGCTTTTCACGATATCTAGTGGATAATCCAACCACCTCTGAAAAACGTCCACGGATATGGTATGGATGTGATTTTTAAAGAGCAATTCCTTACATCCAACGGATATCCTTGTAACTTCTAAATAACGTCCATCGATATCTTGCGGATATGTTTTTTAATAAGCGATTCAAGATATCCAGTGGATATTCCAGCAACCTCTGGACGACGTCCATCGATGTCCTACAGATATATTTTTTAAGGGCAATTCCCGATATCTAGAGGATATCCCAGCCATCTATGAAGGACGTCCACGGATATCTTATGGATGTGATTTTTAAAGAGTAATTCTTGTACATCCAGTGGATATCCTCGTAAGCTCTAAATTAC
>JAHWFP010003935.1:0-10780 GCA_023313725.1 Lithobius niger
CAGTGCGCGGGCGGCCTTAAGCTCTCGATCGTATGAAGTGGTAGCGAGGTATCTTATTTTTTGTTTCGGACATGGAAGTTTGAGGGCGTGTTTATGGAACAACTCGCGACGTAAATTTTCTCGCCCAGCTTTTACTTTTAAAGCCACCCGCGCACTGAGCGACTTGGCCGCGCGGCCAGGTCGCTGCAGCCAATGAGAATGCTTACCGTTTATGTAAAACCACGCACTAATCATTTTCATTGGCTGCAGCAACCTGGCCGCGCGGCGAAGTCGCTCAGTGCGCGGGCGGCCTAATACTAAATCTGCCGGCTACATTTTGTGTTGCGAGTCTACTAGTTTGTGCGCTGTACCGCTTTCGTTTTGTTTTACTTTTTTTTTCTATTACCCTTCAGGATGCAGACGTACGCAGTTTGTGTCACTGTGGTGACGATTACAGAATTTCACTGGAGCTCTCTAATTCATTTATTAATAAAACAGTCCTAAGGGTTTATACATTTACTCATAAATGTAACATCTATGTTAGATATTAATTTTGATTTATTTCTTTTTATCTGACGGCAAATCTGTTTCTGACGCGCTGTATAACTTCCATCGAAGCCAAGAATGTCGCCGGGTGTTGTTGTTGTGGTTGCTTTAGTAACCATAATTATCGACACCGGTACTCGCATTAAGTGGATGCAGATTTGCTAAGTACACAATACACAGCTGCGGGAATAAAGCACGATTATTACGTTACGGGGTAATGACCAATTATTATTATGTAAGGTCAATGACCTTCCTATTGTCGACGCTTTTGGCGTTGACCTAGGTCTATTTTGGTTCATCCTTATAATAATGCTGGATCCGGCTGAGCAGTTAAGAAAAAAAGGCCGACCAATCAATTCCCCGTCCTCACGCCCGCATTGCCAGTGGACTCTTCCATTCTACCAGCATGGCAAGTGCAGCCGGGAGGGGGCGGTCGATCAACTCACATATGGCTCACAATAAGATGTACGAGCCACGGGAACGAAAACTGTCGGGAAAAGTGTGCCGGGAAAAGTGAGTCTAAACTTAATTCACTAGACCGGCCCCGTGTATAGCACGGACTTCGTCTAATTTTTAACATTACTGATGATAATATGGAGGACGTTATCTGATTTTATTCATGTTATCAGTGTTTTTGAAAGCGTTTTATTGTTTACGAAACGAGCTTTGGCTTGTTATTTTTTCTTCTTCTTTTTATGTGAAAACGGTATACGTTCTCGAAACGTCACAATTTAAGTGATTTACTCGTGCACCTCTGGCGTTTCCTTTAACTTAACGGGATAAGTGGCATCTTGGAATAGTAGCAGGGTGTCATCAGAAAAAAAAAAAGAAAAAAATACACACACGAGGGAGATACGCAATCAAGTGGCAAAAGTGCGCGATTATTTTCCCGGTAGTCACAAAATGACTACTTCACTGCATTACGCGGGGTTTTGCAGGAAAGTGCTCATTTAGGCGGAGTTTTGCTTTTCCTGCTCGTGACCAAACCTTACAAAAACCGTTGATACATACTACCACTTACTCGTACGTATGTAACGGTGTAAAAGGTTATGTGTAGGAAAGGACTGGGGGGGGGGGATGTTGGTGTAGGTGAACACATCTAATGTACTGGATTTGTACACAGGGTGTCCCACAACAGCCTCATAACCATTTAAGGAGTTGAAAGAAAATAGTGAAATCCTGGCAATGTAGGTTTGGTTAAAGGATCGATCTTATTGTACAACCGGCCTTACGCATGCCCCCCCCCCATTGGGGATACCCCAGGGCAGGTGAATAAAATGCCGCAATGATAGCTTCGATGCGATGAGCCCATCAAAAATGGTAGCCGGTCAAACATTAAGAATCTCTCCTGCATCGCTATGTCTTATTATTAAGACGTCGTAAAGGGACGTAGGCGGCAGCAAAATGCTTCTTTCAATTCGGTTGGATTACACCCACGTCTTTTGCGGTTTGAAACCCAGAGTGTGGACCGCAGTGCCCAAGGGGGAGGGGTGGGGGAAACTGAGGCCCACACTCTGGGTTTCAAACTTCAAAAGGCGTTGTGGGTGCAATCCAACTAAATTGAAGGAAGCATTTTGCTGCCACAGTGCTACCTATACGTTCCTTTACGACGTCTTCAGCCTGAGTAAGACATAGGGATGCAGATGAAAATTCCTAATGTTTGATCGGCTGCCATTTTGATGAACTCATCGTATCTAAGCTGCGTTGCGGCAATTAACTCGCCTAATGAAGACCTTTCATAAGAGGTATTCCTCTACCCCCCCATTCCATTGGAAATTTCTAAGTTGGGGCCCCTGGGACTCCCAAGGGGGGGGGGGGCAGGCGTAATGCTAGTTGTACAACAAGGTAGATCGTTCTTACCTACATTGCCACGGTTTCACTATCTTCTTTGAACCCGTTCAAACGTTGTGAGGCTGTTCTGGGACTTTTGGAACACCCTGCATAACTGGTAGGCTAGTTCAAACATTCGAACCTAGAAGGCATCACAGATCCCACTTGTGATTTTCTGATAACTCCATGCCTTAGGGAAAAATTACTTCGCGTGGCGTAAGTTTTGCTTTCCTAAGCACCTACAAATTGCTGAGTAAATATTCACTAATGCGGATTATAGGCCTAATTAATCAAATGTAGGCTTAATCATACAAATATAGGCTTAATTGCACGCGGCATCATCCAGTAGAGTGGCAACATTCTACTCTGTACTCCTAAAAATGGTTGATTTAACTAATTAAGCCTAATCCGAATGATAGGCCTAATCAGTCAAATGTAGGCCTAATCACACAAACGTTGGTCTAATTGCACTTGCCGCCATCAGGTAGAGTGGCAACATTCTACTTTGTACTCCCTTTCATGTAGGGAAAGATCATCCGGATATAAACTATAATCTCCTGTCTGTCAAACCCTTGTTGAATATATATAAAAAAAACTATAGTTTAATCCTGGGACTTTGGATTATATGTAGCTTTGCGAGGGTCCGTCCACTCAATACTACGCACCAACTCGATAAACCGTGCGATATTTTGCGAGATGCATCTGCAACTCTCAAGCGCGTCTCATGTCAATGCTCCCATTTTGCTGATTCTTGCATCTCATTGGCTGTTGATTTTGCTGATGAATCGACAGGAAATAAGACAAATAAACGAACAAATATTTATCATCAAGCGTAAGGCACACCGCTCAAGTTGTTTAAAGTGTTTTAAAGTACATAGGCCTTGGGCTTCGTCGGGCAAATAACCGGAAGCGGTTAACGCTCGCTACAAAACCCCTGAAAATACGCAACGTTTGTTATATCGTGTCAACAGACGTAGAGCACTGTTTCAAGAAGGCATCGTAAAAGCACGTCATTGCTTTGATTTCGAACTAATGACGTTACCGACTTTCATCTTGGATCGGTATTCTTGAAAAAAAAATTGTCGTTTTCAGTGCTTCCACTTAAAGGGAATTTTTCCCTTTTAACAAAAATGAATTTTTCCCTTTTCCCTTTTTGAAAAATGCTCTTCACTGGAAAAAAAATATAAACAGGGAAAAAAGGGGGGGGGGGGAATGGGGAAAATCTGTGTGTTTTATTTGCAAATTGCGCTTTTCTGTGACTCTTCTTTCCATCTAGAGTATATTTCTCGGAACTTTCGTAAGCCTACAATCTTCTACTCTCAACAAACGCGTATTAACATATTAAACCCTGACCCAGCCTCATCATACACGTCCAACCCCAATTTAAAATGTGGTTAGTGTTTGTTTCCCGTCTGTTTTTGGCTTATAAAAGCTAAAATCACGAAAATTGTGGCAGTAGTAATTTTTACTGGTTCATCCATAGCGTTCCCTTCTAGCAGGATCCGCAATAAGATAGTTCGATACGATATGTTCTCATAAGATACGTAATTATTTGAATCATATTTTTCAATTTGCGCTTATAGGTGGCGTTCCTCTGCCATCAGACGGGGCCCATAATTTTGTTTTTACGGTCAAGAAATGTTAAAAATTACTGGTATAATGAAAGACAATTAAATAAGGGAAGAAAAAAGGGAAATTTTTGGCACAGGGGGAAAAAAAGGGAAATTTTGTCTTTACTCGGGGAAATTCTGTGAGAAGCGGAAGCGTTTTGCTTTAAAAATGTGTGTTCTAACATTCAGTAAAGAATGTGCGATCAGATATTTCATAATTATTCATTCATTTTGTTAAAAACGACTGCTGCTTGAAACAAACCTGTTTGTTCGCTTCGAAAAGAGCAAATTTCGTCTGCTTCGAGGATTGATTTTGGGAGCAAAGACGTCACCAACTGTGGCATCTTGGGTAATCTCGCCCGCGTGTCCTTTACAACCGCAAATAGCCGTGCTTAGACGTGTTCTATTGAATGCACCGACCCAAATAGTACAAGGTCCCTGGTTTAATCATTCATTTTACAGAATTTATAAAAAGTGTCCCTCTCAATACAATCATGTCTTTACACTATGGAAAAGGAATTGACGTTACTTCACTCGCAGTTCGTTATACGGTGATTTTCTGTATAAACAGCCATTTTTGGCGCATTAAGTAGGCCCTAGTTCGTTTTAAAGATATTTATTGAATTTCCTTTTTTTTTTGGCAAATGGTGCAGATCCACGCTCCCGAAAGCCCAGAGCAGCTACAGCAATGCTCCGAGATTTACGTCAACTATCACCAGCATTCTTCACTGCTGGGTCACGGAAGTTTGCCGTGGGGCTCCCTCAAGGCCTCTCCAGACAGAAGAAAATTTCGCGCGTAGCTGTGCGAAACTACGTGCCTACAAGGTCAACATTGCAGCAATCGTGTGGTTGGTGTTGCGTTAAGGACGAATATTGAAGTCTTTTTTACACCATACTACGTCGGCGTGCAGCCGCGAGCAGCCAGTCTGGTTAGGGTTTCAGCTGCATTAAAACGTAGGCGTAGCTTAATCATCTAGTTTGTTAGGTTTGCTATATCCACTACAAAGCCTAGCTAAGCAATAACGAGTCCCTGAAAGTGAAACAATAAATGTCCACTAAGCAAACAAATTGGAGAAGATTGAGATTGGAGAAGAAAGCCTCAAACGTACAAGCAGTAGCCCTGTTGCAAACGTTTGGGGTAAAAATAGTAATGAACGTAATAATTATTGGTCTTGATTTAAACAGTCAGGTGATAACCATTTTTTGATGAAAAATCTGCAGCTGTAGTGTTGCTGGACGAGTTATTAAATGTGTGGAAAAGTCGAATCGGCATTAAATGTATGGGTTACGGAAAAAAAAATAAAGCATTTTGTGGTCAAAAAAAATTCCGCAAGTGTTATTTCCATTGCTGAGAGACCTCCACAACCTTAAAGCATTTTACTTAGTATTTCAAAACTTTTCGGTACCCTAGTGCAGAACAAAAATAAATAATAATAATAAGTATACTTTGTTCCACATTATGTTTTCAGAAATCTGACTGTATGACGCCACGTTTTCTTCCATTACGAGTGCAAAATAATCCGTAATCATCCCATTCGTAAACTGTAACAGTAACTATGTTGAGTCTACAAGTGTGATATCCACATGTTTTTGCACTCTTAGTGCAAGGAAACGAGTCGTCATCCAGTCAGTTTTCTGAAGACATAATGTGGAACAAACTATAAATACGGGGTTCGTACACAGACTTGTATTCGTTGAAAAGCCTTGTATTCGTTGAGCCTTTAAGGCTTGAAAAACTTGAAAATTGGATTTTTTGTTGTCAGAGCCTTGAAGAGGCGTTGCATTTAATGGGTACCATATTTTACAGGAACAATGTAGTCAATACTGTAACAGCAGCCTAACATTCAAGTACAAATTTAAAAAAAAGTACAAGTAGTTTGTTAGCCAAATACTTTCTTCTGTAAATGATGCTTCCCTCCGATTGTACTGGGACCGGAATGAAATATGTGCAGTGCAATGCATGGAATTTGAGCCAGAAGTGTTAGATGTACACGTGTTGTTCTGTTAGTGAATGTATTCCTCTAACCTCCTCGTCCATTGGTGAGAGAGAGTAAATCTAATATTCACGTGTAAATGTAATGACCCCCATGGTTTAGTTCCCTACTAAAAACTACTATTATAAATACAAACATAAACAATTTGTTGCAAAATTAACAGATCAAGGAAAGACCCGACAGACCACTGACACTCTACCAGAGAAGTTACGGTTAGAGTTTGATTAGTTTCATCGAACGTATTTGGACAATATTGTCCTTTGTTCCGCCAATTTCTTTTTAAAAATACCCAATGAGGGAGCCGATACTACCTTACTAGGTAGAGCGTTCCACAATATCACTTATACGCGGTTTGAAAAGAAAGATTTTATACAATCACGCGAAAAAGGATGCGTCACCACATTTAGCGCCTGACCTCTAGTTTTGGATGAGGTACACGAACAGAGAAAAAACGACCATAATTAAAGGTACAATGGTCATGTAAAATGGACTACGTCACGGTCAAAGCATATTTTAATCGGGGAAGCTCGAGGAAGTCAACTCTCAAAACACTGATCCGTTTGGTATATCTCATCCCAGAGAGACCTGGCAAAAGTTTGGTGGACGAGCGTTAAACAAACTCTACGTGATCAATGTCCTTACTAAAGTGAAGGTACCAGATGGACACGCATACTCCAAAATTGGTCGCAATACTGCAATTGTTTAAACGAACGACGCGGTAACTGTTAGAAACAAACTACGTGCTGTAGTGCCTGCATCAACATTTAGTGCAATGGAATTTAAAAGTTAATTTTGATAATTTACTGAGCAAAGAGCTTTGAAATTGGATGATAGTTGGCCTTGAAGAGCTCTGAAAAAGCATTGAAAATGGTTTCGTTTGTAGTGTATGAGCCCTGTACATAATACAATATAACCTGTATCTTACCATGAGTGCTCAGGAGCGTACTGCAAGTTCGGTGGCAGAATTTGATTTGAATTTGCTGCGATGTGCCCAACTTTACCTGTTTATTATAAGCGTCCAGATTTCGCTGGCCACGTTTATCACCGGAAAACGAATGGCAATCACATGTGCATCTAGAACATGACGTGACGAGACGGTTGCCAATTACTTTCGACCAAAACGGAAAAATGAAGCACCTGCTACTGAAAAATAAGGTCAAATGATGAAATGCAATGCCAGATTTGCCCAATTTGACGTTCTTAAATTCCGTTTCGCATCCGTCAAAAAACATGTTATTTTCGTCAGCGTTAAGTCTCTCGCACGATGTTAATGACAAACACAAATCGGCGCAAAATGTATAGAAGTAAAGGAAACACAATAGCACAAAGCGGAAATGGTATTCGAAAAGTAGCTAAGATTCGGTAAGCCTTTACTGAAGACTTATTTTGCACAGATCCATCCAGTCTCAGCAGAGTTACCGCTGAAGCTCCGTAATCCAGCCGTATCTCAGCGAGCCTTGGAGTAGCCCTGCAACCTGCCTCTCCCAGAGGCCATTTTTATGTTGCAACCAATATGTAACTGCCTCTGTATCTCGATGTAATACAACAATGTAACGTCTCACATTTCGGTGAAAAACCATCGTGATGCCTAAATTTATTCAGGGTTGTTATTATTCCTTTCTAACCCCATTCCCGATTATAATAAATAAAAACGTATTTTTGCAATTGCAAATGGTTAAGCAAGGAGCGGGTTGTTGGTGACAGCCTGCCAAATCTAAGAAAAAAAACAATGATGAAGATTTACCCGGAGTGGAAAATCAGGAAGAGAAACGATTTAAAAGCGAGTGCACCCGGAGAGGAGGGAATGTCATTGGCTAAAAAAAAGACATGTGGGACTGAAGGTCTCGTGAAAAGTTCATGGGTAGGACCGATGCATGAATTTGTCGAATTTATGTTGGTTAAAGGGGGATTGCCACAGCATGACAAGCTGCAGCATCTATAGCCATTTGCCTGATATCTAGTTCTGTCTAGCCCTTACTTTCAACAGGCGAAGAAACACACAAATAAATTTCTTTTTACACAACAAACAAGCCACGTGACTCCTTAATTATTGACTGTAAAGTTGGTGCGTCCACGTGCACCAGGAAACAAGCGGTAAAGTTGATCCTAACGGCATCACGGACGCTTTTTTCTATAGATCGACCGTTTTGAAAAGTAGATTTTGGACCGCTAGATGGGCACCACCTAGCAACAGTGATGTCGTTAACCTTGACTGCTCGCTGGTGCACGTTGCCGCACCAATTTTACATTCTATAATGAAGGAGGCACGTGGCTAGTTTGTTGTGTAAAAAGAAATTTCTTTGCGCATTACTTCGCTTGTTGAAATCAAGTGCTACATAGAACCAAGAATTTATAGGGTTTGGGAGGAGAATTTGTAACCCTAAAAAGTCCCTATTGAAACACGTTAGATTCGTCCCCATTAGTTCAGTCCGAGTTTTCAGAGGGCGCCACGTGTTCTATCTGGTAGTTTTTGCTCATTATTCAGCCCAAATCTAAAGTAAACTAAATTAAAACTAAGCTAGGCTAAATAATAATTAAATAAAAGCTACTTTCGTTTAGTTTAGTTTAATTTTAGGCTAAAAACTGAGTAAAAATTCCCACATAAAACATGTAGCGCCCTCTATAAACTAAGACTGAACTAATGTGAATGTATCCAAGACGTTTCAGTATGGGTTTCAGTCACAAATTCTCCTCCCAACCCTATAAATTCGTGATAGAACTAAATAATGGTAGACGGAGCTAGATGCTGCAAACTGTCATTCGGGGAATATGCACCTTTAAGTGCTTTCGGAACACCTCTACGAAACAAAACGTAACCACCTCTTCAGGTAGAGAATTCCAGACACCAATCACCCGCGCGGAACAAAAAAGCTTTGACGACAATCCAATTAAGTAAGACGCCTGTATTGTAAGTTTCAGAGTGTGTCATCTGGTACGATCTGTATTTGAAAAGTCGGGAATAAAATGCCCCGTTGAAAGTAAGTTAATAATTATTTCGGCCAATCAAACTAGAATTCTTTGTTCGAATTATCTTACCCCAAATTAAGTAACCTCATGCCCTTCATCTCATTAATGATCCATATCCCATTAACGTTGATTGGTAGAATTTACTTGTAAGAAGGCGGGCGAGGATGAACAAGGGCTATATCCTGGACAAGGAATATCAGCACACGGGAATAACGACTCTTCCATCTTTATCGTCAACTTATCACCAACACCATCACATTCACCACCATCGCCGATATTTGTTCTGGTTGTTTTCTGCTGTTCTTAGGTTATGTTTCATCTTTGTAGTTGAGCGTATGGCAACAGGCCACGGCTCACTGGCAATAAAATTCATTTCAATTTATTCAATTCGGTCGCGTCATCGCATCTTGTTTCTTTGTCCATTTGCTTTCATACTGGGTCGCTGAATGGCGTTGACGGCGATTGCGACGAGCGGTTTTCCTGACTTTGCCAACTAGAAGTTTTTCTGCCGAAGAAGCACCCACAAATTTGAAGAAATATTTGTTGGAAATTGTCAAATTTGACGTCCAGTTGAGAATAAATGATAGCGGAAATTTCAGCCCGCTTATCATTCATGACTCTTAATCCAGTGGCAAATAATTGTTATTAGCCTCAACATGTTGTCATCTCATTATTCCCTCAACGAACATGTTCGATTTTCAATTTTCCTTTTTAGTAACCACCTCTTGGTGTACCGCTATCAATGTGCAAAATCTGGTTTAAATTGATGCAGCGGTTATTGCGTGATGCGATATCAAAGAGTTCATTCGAGCGTATTCATAAACAGAGCTCCACGCGGCCTTCGGCCTCGCTCCAAAAATTAATCCCGCCACATGAACACAACAATAATTATAATCGTTCTGGGAAGCTACTCAGAAAATAATGTCACAACTAAAAGATTTAACTTTAACGTCCCTAGGAACCCTGCAAAACAACTAATTTTCAGAAATTCCATCACCTTTGAAACGTTAAAAAAAAAAAACAGATTTTAGAATTTTCAGTAGCAGCAAATATCTTATTTGTCTACTTGACCAAATTTTCTTTCAATTTCGGGTCCTGCCTCCTGCCTCCACAGCTGCCCCCTTATTGGGTGCACCACTGCAAAGAATTCAAACACAAACTTCATACATATGAATGGCAGTATGGGCCCGGCACCTGGCTAAAAGATGAGGCTACTCAGCAAGAATTCTTTGCTTTTCGAAACAGGGACGACGCTAAGAGGGGAGGGTAAGGGGGACACTCGCCCCCTAAAATTTTTGCCCCCCTTCCCTCGGAGTCTCTCCCCACCATCAGATTAAAATCAAACGTATAAACGAAGAAAATTCAAGTTATTTATTAAGAAAACTATATTAGTTTCTTTCACAGCAACAGGAAGAACTTGAGGTCACATCAATAGAGCCTAGTTCTTACTATGCGAGTTGTAAAAATCATCTTTCTTTTCAGCTGGATTTAAAAATATTCCCGAATAATTGGTGTAGAAAACAGTTAAGAACATTGGGTATGAGAAAGAGAATTGCATGAATATTATTTTTTTGGGGGGGTTGGGAACGCAAAAGTAGAATTTTTCGGTTCACCCCCGGGCTAAAATTGCTACCCCACTGCCACCTCCCCAGTAAAGTGATTCTAGCGTCGTCCCTGCCTCGAAAGTTTTGTTTTAGCGTATTCGGGGCCCGTTGACTTTGTCACCCCTTCCCCCCCCCTAAACATAGCAGTTAAGCCACTGACTGCATCAATGGATTAAAGTTAACGTCCGTAATTTATGTTTAACGGTGCAACACCAGCACCTCAGTCGTCCAGTTAACTTTATTTCACGCA
>JAHWFP010003936.1:837-12141 GCA_023313725.1 Lithobius niger
CAGTGGTTCGAACTCCAAGTGAGGGCAAAGAGTACATTAATGATTTCGGCCCAGTGCTCTGCAATAATAATTACTCTGCCGACTAGAATACTGCAGTCACATCAAAATTTGGTTCAAAAGACCCTGGTCGGTGTTAATACCTACATTTTAAGCTATACAAATTGAAAATCGGTTCATTGGTTCGGTCTCTAGGTGAGAGCAAAAGTTTTAGCATAGTAGTACGGCTCTACTATGCTGGAATGTAGCGTGTTGCCATATTTCAAAGAAGAATCGTACGACTTTCTGCTTAGCCAAAAATCTTATGAAAAGCTACAAAAAATTGCAACAAAGGTAAACGAAACAGTGAATGCGATAACTAGGTCAAAAACTTGTGTCAATAGAAAGAAAAGTCACACAAGAAAAGTGACACAAGAAAAGTGACACAAGTTTTTGACCTAGTTATCACATTCACTGTTTCGTTTACCTTTGTTGCAATTTTCTGTAGCTTTTCATAAGACTTTTGGCTAAGCAGAAAGTCGTACGATTCTTCTTTGAAATATGGCGACACGCTGCATTCCAGCATAGTAGAACCGTCTTCTGTAAAAAATTCTACCATGGCAGCTGGAAACTCAGTTGTGGAAGAAGTGGAAGAAGAGGAAATGAAGGAAAGTGTTAGAAATGTTACAAGTAAAAAGACGGTAATGGCTGAAAGCAGTGAAAGTAGTGTCAAGGTCGAAGATGATGGGCTTGAGCACCCGGTTTTGTACTTGTCGAGGAAGCTGAATAATGTGAGGAGGGGTACAGACTGTCGAAAAAGAATGTCTTGCAATTATTTGGATGGTCAAGAAACATGCACCGTACTTAGCAATGACAACGTTCAAATTACAAACTGATCACAATCCGTTGGTCTGGCTCAAATCGCAAGGGGGTAATAATGGGAGATTGCTTAGATGGTCACTATTTCTCCAAGATTTAATGTTGAGTTGACATTCAACACAAAAAGGGGGTGGAGAATGGCAATGCGGATGCGTTAATGCAGGCTTCCAGCGGAAGAAGGTGTTTGTGTTTAATGTAAATGATGTTTGTATGTTTTTTTTTGCTGGGGAAAGGGGGGGACAAACGCCCTAATGCTGAGTGAAAGGGGATTTGCGATGGCTAAAGTGTTATTTCTCCAGTGGTGATCAGTACTTTTGAGTTCAATCCAGGAAGGTGGATTGTTTTGTGTGGTATGGTGTGTTTAGGATGGCAAGAGAAGAGATGGAACGAAAAAGAAAGTTTTTTTAAAGGCTTTCTTATGGTGTGTTGTTAGCATAAGTGGATGGATTGCTTGTTAAAGAGAGAGTTTCCTGAGTGCTGCAGAGTGTAAAATTGGTGCGTCGTGTTTGGTGTGTCAGCGGGGCCGTTTGGTATTGGGATGGTCCTGTTGCCGTGTTGTGGATATGGAGAGGTCTGGTGGAGTGCGAAAGTGTGTAGCAATGTGTAGAAGATTATAGCAGAGTGCAGTGGTGTAATTATGCAAAATATGTTGTGCAGCGTTGGTGATGGGTGCAGTGAAGCCTAAATGCGGTGATGTGTTTGTGTTCAGAGGGTTAGAGATCGATCCTTGCCTTCTGTAGATCGTTCCTGGTGATATGCATCACTAGTGGCCTGCACTTACTTTGTTGAGGACAAATCACAGCGTTGGGTTGGAGGTGTAAAGTTTCCATCTCTTGCTTGTGGCTTGTTTCGTAATTACCTAATCAATGTAATTAGGGCTAATTAGGGCGTTCTATTCGAACTCTTGAAAGATACAATTGCTAAGCATGGAACACTGGCGTTTGGCAACGTTTTTCCACATGCGGGACACGCGCGTTCCTTCTGGTCGAAAGTGTTTCCTTATTTTGGCGGGAACAAGCTCTTAAATGAAAATGGTTTTGACGCCAAAAGGAAATCATTCCCAACGAGTATGCAACAAGGACAGAACTCTTTGCACGAACTGTCTTGTTGGACAAATTCTTGATTCATGTGCGGATTGTTAAAATGTTAATTTTTGTAAATGCGTAATGTCGAAGGATGAAGTAAATAAGTTTTGAATTTAACAGGTCTGCAGTGAACCCTTGAATTTACCTTATCTTGAAAACCCTTGTGCCTTTTCCCCAAAAACATACCAGCAAAATAGAGTACGGAAGTGTGTTTCAAATAAAAATGCCCAATGTTGATAACCCAACATTACAAAACAAAATCCAATTTTGCACCTTTATGATCACACAATCTCATCTGAGGAAAAAAGCAATACAATGCAATTATTTTTCCCTCGTCACTTACTTTTTCCATCTTCATCAGTTTCAATTTCGGTCAAGTATGTTAGCATAAATTCTGCAAATGATCCCTTTTTATTAAGCAGTTCTTGGTATGAGCCAATTTCGGATATAGTATTATTCGCAAGTACAACAATAACATCTGCGTGATGCAAGTAAGTTATGCCGTGAGTAACTAACAGCCGAGTCTGAAACGCAAACAACGAAACAACATCTTATTTAGTTTTATTATTAAAAGGTAGGGGGGAAACTTCAATACGTTTAACTAAAATTATGGTAGCACATGGAGCCACTATGGCTTGTTTAACCCACTGCCATAGCCATGCATCAAGAAATATTCCAGATAATGTAGCAGTATTATTAATATTATCCTGACTTAAACCAAATGTTTCAATGATTTCATGCCACAAAACATTCCCAATAAACATAGCATTTTTTTTTTGGGGGGGGGAGGGGGTTAATACGAATAGCATCTACATTCTACAGCTCTCAGTGTACGAGAGCTACAACCTGATTGTGACGCTGCTGGCACTCAAACTATGACTGAACCAGAGATCTTTCATTAGTTGAAATGGTGATGGGCGATCAAAACTGTACTTAACTGTCTTTCATAAATTTTAATTAATTTTAAAGGGCCATATCACATGGTTGTTTAGATAGTAATTTTAATGCTCATTTACTGCTCTAATTCAGAGATCAAAAACTTAGTTGCAGTAGATTTGCGTCGCTTGACAATTATGTTCCCCTTAGTTAAATACCTTATGTTTTAGTAATCCATTGGAGCCAATCACTTTTTCAAAGATGTGTTTTCCAACATGGGAATCTACAGCACTCAGTGGATCATCTAAAAGGTAGATATCAGCATCATTGTACACTGCTCTCGCTATGCTGACTCGCTGTTTTTGACCTCCACTAAGATTAACTCCCTATTTAAAAAAAAACACATATTTATTTGTTGTTTACAAGACTAGTACAAAAAAAGCTGACCAGGAAAGAAATACGGCAGTACAACAGGGAAAATCATCTATTAACCTACAAGAAAAACCTAACTGATAGAATGAAGGTTCACTAATTAGGTCTGCAAAACAACTACGTAAGCACAACTAAAACAATAAAACCATATTAAACAAAAGCACTCTAAGCTCGAAAGCAGAGGTTAGTGAGAAGGTTATGTTAAAAAAAAACAGTTAGGGTTGCATACGCCGAAAAAAAGTAGGCCTATTACTAAGATGAGCAAAACGCATTCCATGAATTGAAATCTGAGCTGCGAGATCAGGACTTAGTTGAGTAGGGAAGTATATTTAACAATCTTCATTGACAATTAGTAGTGGATCCGCTTGGTTGGGCACATCATTTTGGATGACTTGCTAGATAACACTGACACAGACGGTATCTTCAAGCTACAAAGGTTGTTGAACCCTACCTTTTTAGGGAACACTGTTCTGACTTATGCACAGCAGAGGGGGAGGAGAGTAAAGTATGATGAATTAACTATGCAAAACTAATGTGAGGCTGCTAGATGGTCAGTCATTATGGTACTATTCAAAATTGTTCAAGAATGAGCATAACTCTCTAGTGATGGTAGTTCAGACGTGTATAACCATTCTTAAACATTTGTAAAACTGTACTGTTTGCCATGTACTCATGTACTGTACGTTGCTTTCTGTTTGTGCTAGTAAATTGGCTTCATGCCAGTCCTTACGATATTACATATTGATTATTATGAAATGGATAACAGAGCGTTACATGAAGTCACATAGAAAAAAGTGCCTGTGGCACACCAACTTTGTTGTTTGCAGATAAACTCGTCAATGGTTGTTTGTCACCATAATAACTGTTTTAATTCCCTGTGTAGATCAGTAATTTGTTTTCCCATAACACCAGCACACTTAGTAAAAACATATCGATTGGAAAGCTTTGACAGTTTTAGCATGCCAACGGGTTTTTTTGTGGGCATAAATACGAAGATGGAAATCTACCACGTTGTTGTAAAAATGAAATGGTATGCAGTTGACCCTTTCCTCACAACGAGTGTGAAAATAGATATACAGAACGTTGGCAGGTTGATGATGATCGCTTCCACAGCCAGTGTGAACAATTTTAAAACCACAATCTTCTTCAATCTTCAATGATGTTTTTAGTGTGAACAATGGTTGGAGCCTGGCTATTTGGTGAGGAGAACAGAGTGGACGATATGCGGCAAGCAGACAATGTCTTAGCCATGAGGAGCATCGGCGACGCTGTTAATTTGCCAGAGGCGATACCAGTGAAACTCCGGTTTGGAAGGTCTGTAAAAAGATTATGTCTTGGTGGATTGTGCATAATGCGGTGCACTTTTCAGGTGCTGACAGAGATTTGATCCGGGGTCTTATGTTGTATATGCGGTAGTGCAACGTGAATTTCGTCCGCCACGTATGCCTGCACTCCATGTATAAGAGATAAGTGTTCTTCTATGGAAGTGGTTGATAATCGCACTCGTTAAGGTGCAGTTGGAATTTTGTCAAGTGCTGCCCCACTTTTGAAGGCATTGCAATTCTGCTTGATGGAGCCAGTGGATTAGTCTAGCACCTGAAAGTTTTAGCTATCACAAATTGTATGGATGCTATGACGTTGCAAATCCAATCGTTGCTGCAGATGAATCGTGCCAGGTGTGACTGATTATAGAGGTTAGGAACGAACTGCTGACTCAGGATCTGTCTTTAACGGACTTTTTTTGTGCGCTGATCCCAGAGCTGTTTTAATATACGGCTCGCTCATTTTAATACATGGCTTCTATCTCAGCCATGTACAGGAAAATCATACTTGTTATAGCCACTATTTTCAAACTCGTTACCATGGGCTCATCCCACATTAATCACTTCACGAAATGCCACTTGCATCTCCGCTCCCAATAATCAAGGCAAAGAGTTAATCGAGTTTTTCAAACTCCCCTACAGAATGGCCGGTCCACCAAAAGCAAAGCATTAGGCTTAACATTGCTGCCATCTCGACTGCTCACACTACGTCTACTAACGGTCATCGTTTCGATAGCCTTTGCCACTCTGTTTCCATCAATTGTTCATGATAATCAGTCCACATGGACTTTTGCCTGCTTTTTCTCATCCCTGGGCATAATTGGCGAGGAATTCCAAATTTTTTTCCGAAATGGTCGACATCTGACGAGCTCATACCGCGGCAAAAGAAACGGAGGGGGGGGGGGGGGTGAGCAGGGGAGAGAACACCAGAAGTGACGTATAGTACATTTTTGCATATTGATGGGTAATTATATCCAAAGTGAGTGGCTCAAATGTGTCGCGTGCAAGGGGGACATCCCATTTGTAACAGTGAGGGGGATTCTATGATGCAGAAAAAGATAACATGAATATGTGAAAACTTAGCCATAAAAAAAGCGCTACCATCTTACCTTAAGAATCAATAACACGTACAATCACGCGCTTGACAATACAATTTAATAAGTCTTCTTATATGACAATAACAGCTCAAAGTCAAGCTTCGCTTATAGAACACAGACATTGTTGAGTTAATGCTTCAGGAAATTAGCTAGTCACTGCATAAAAGTTTTTACAAACACTACAACAATGTGTGAAATCATGGAAACACAGGAAAAAATAGGCGGAAAAGGTGGAAAGAATACGCAAAGCATTTTTAAGTGCACTAGCTACTTTATTAGCTAAAACGAGGGTGGAAAATACCACTTGATATAAAATGTTACCTTTTCTCCTATTTCTGTATTATCTCCTGCAGGAAGAATCTCGATATCATGTAGAAGGTCGCATGCTTCGATAATTCTGTTATATTTGTCAGCATTAAAGGTGCTCCCAAACAAAATGTTGTTGCGCACTGTAGCATTTTGTATCCATGCCTGCTGCGATGAATAGGCAACATTTCCCTGAAATGTGATAATTATTATACTATTCAAGAGTGCTAAGAAAATTAATACAGTTCATAAAAGAACACACACACTATAAGTATCCAAACAATGCAAAAAGTTACCTGCATCGTTACTTTTCCATTTAAATTTTCCATTTCTCCCAAAATGGCTGAAAGAAGAGAGGATTTTCCGGCACCAACAGGACCCACAATGGCTACCAATTGGCCTTTAGGTATTTGTAAATTGATATTGTTTAACACAGGTTCATCATCAGGGTCCCATGAAAACGAACCATCTTTGATTAGGATTGCATTTTCACTGTCTAGAAATAAACACAATAACCGAACTCTCCAGAAATATTACAAAGTGGCCTACACTACACATATATCTGAAAATCCTATGCTAGTCAAAAATATGAGAAATACATGGTCAATCTGTTTCCTTCTTTGAAAAATTAATGTTTCTTAACTTGTCTCACATGTAGTAGTAGTCATTGCCAGTGAAATTTGGACGTTTTTACAGAGGCAACAGGCAGGGATAAATCAGTTAATCATACTACTCCGATTATAGGCTGCCATAAGTGGTCACAAGTGATTGTAGAAAGGGCCAGGCTTGAAGAGGGCGAATGCAGGCCGGTTTGAACCCAGCCGAACTCTCATGAAGTAGTCGACTGTCGAGAAATTGACATCGAATAATAAAATGAAAGGCGATAGACCTAACCAAGTTGAGACATGCCCAGCCCAGTTTCAAGGAGACCTTCTGCCAATCTGTGGTCTTCCTGACGTGAGTGGAGCAAATAGCAAATCACTTGTCTGTGTGAAAAGTCTTGTGACGGTCAGAGGAACCGGTCCGTTTAAGCTAAACAGAATTCTCTCTACTTGGTGCTTCGGCAAAGTGCGTTTTGCCATTGTGGCGGTAGGGACTGTGGTTTTCTGGATTGGAGTCTGAAGGTTGAATGGCTGCTGAGGGGTAGCGCTCAAAAGCAGGAAGACGTAAGCAAATGAGATGGCTACAGCGAGAGCAGCATGGCGCTTTGGGAGACAACTGGGCAGACGTCCATGAAAGGAGAAGCAACCGATTCCTTTTTGAATGCTTGGGAGCAAGGTCCGAGAGAGAAGAGTAGAAGGTGGAACAACGGCATTCGTCTTGTGTTTCTCTGCTTTCGCGACTCGCTTGGGCGAAGAGGGTGAAGGGAGAATGAGGTTGGGCGAGTGCAATGAGTTGAGGGTTCGGCCAGTTTCACCACTGCCTCCCAAGCACAGGCATTGGTGCAGGCATTGGCCTCCGTGATGCCAATGCAACGAATGCGAGTTTGGAGAGGAATAATGTGATAGTTCGATAACGTAATTTTATTCAGCTTCCCGGTCCATCAAGATTTGGTGGATTTGGTTTCGTGTCGAACGAGTGCAAGGTGCGAGTGGGGTGGACGAATGCAAAGGTGAGCAGCAGTTTCGTCCAGTTTTGCCGTTGTCGAATGGGATAGAAGGCATGGATGACCGAGTACGAAGATTTTAAGAGACAGAAACATTGAATGTTTTTGAGAGATGGGGATGCTTGTGAATGTGATGAGCAGTGGTTACGTCCAGGTTTCCCCTTGCCTTATTCGAAAGGTCAATGCAGCGAAAACGAATGAGAAGAGAACGAATGCGAATGCAACAAGCTGTGGTTTCGTACAGTTTTCCCGTTTCCTAATGGCTGAGGAGGCCTGGGTGACCAAGTGGTGGGGTTGGAAAGCAGCAAACGCGAATGAGAGGAGGACGAATGTGAATGCGATGAGCTGTGGTTTCGTTTAGTTTTCCCGTTGCAAATGGCTGAGGAGACCTGGGTGACCAAGTAAGCGTTTAAAAGGTCAATGTTGCGAATGCGAAGAGAATGAATGTGAATGAAACAGCAATGGTTTTGTCCCGTTAAATGGAGCATTTCGTGTGAAGAGCACGTCAGAATGAGCTTTCGGGCTTTGTTCTTTGAAGGAGCTTTCATTTGGAATAGTAGCTGACACTTCACGTGGGTTCGAGACACGAGGGAGACGATTCGGTGGTTGAAACAGAGGCATTCTTCTTGTCTTCCAGAAGTTGGGTCGTTGACGAAAGTGGCTTTAGGAGAGCACTGGGCAGAAGTCCACGGCATTCGTCTCGAAAACTTCTCTCAATTTGTTGGCGTTGTGAGACAAGCAGTGGCATTGAAAACAGCAGTTTTTATGGTCACTTCACTTAATGAATTGGTTCCAGCCAAGTATGAGACAAGCATAGAGGGCTGGAGCACCAGACCCATTGAAATTCGTTACTCAAAACGTGGATGGTAGCCGCGAATGAGACTAGGGGTCGTGTGGATAATGTCATTCGTCTTGAATTGCAATTTGTGTGTAAACTTCATTAAAAATGCCGTCCACCTTGTAAAAGTCACTCCAGGTTTTTTAAATGTAGGTTTTAGTCACGATTGAGGTGTGGTGTGGCGAACATCCATCGTCTTGAAATGTCGATTCGGGGGTGAGATGAGTTGTTGAGTCGGCTGATCCTTCTTTCTCTTTTTTTTTGAAACGTGGGTTTCAGTGTAGACAGCAAATTCGGCGTGGATTTCCACTCGATACGTGCCTAGTTATAATCAAAACGGCTGTAAAAGTTGGAGACAGTACATGTCATGAAGAATTTCACTCGAAACGTGGGTATAGGCCACGAATGAGACGAGTCAAAAAGTGGAATGAAAAGGTTTCGTCTTGAGGGACTTTACTCAAAACGTGGTTACTTTATTGCTCCGAATGAGACGAGCAATTGTGTTCATAACAGTGATCGTCTGGGCAGTGACAACAGTGTTCAGCTTGAGTGGTGGTGCCTGCCACATGGTGATAAAACACGGACGAATGGACATGAGAGGGCCAGCGGCGGTGGATGATTCCGGTTCAGACTTGAAGTCGGCAGGTGGTCTGTGATGGCCAAAGCCACGATGGAAGTGGGCGCTGATCGAAGTGGGTGAGAGGTGCATAGATGGGAGGGGGAGCGGTCGACCAAACGGAGACATCTTCCCACATTCGGCTGGGCTTAAACAGCGGCTTATCCCTCTATGTTGCAACATCCTACAGCAAAAGGTGACGTCCGGTTTCCCTTTGCCTAATGGCTAAAGGAGGCCCGGGTAACCGAGTGTGGACATGGCCACAAGGTTCCAAGGTCAGCAACACAGTGAGTGTGGCGAATGCAGGAAGAGATGGAAACTCTTGCGGGCGAGAGCAGTAAGCGAGCGGCCGTGGAGCATCCACAGCGGTCAAATTCCCAGTTTGGATAAAACAAGAGTGGCAGCATTCGCGATGGATGGCAATGCATTCGTCTGTAGAGTTGGCAAGTCTCGGTGAAAAAGACGAACAATAGACAGCGAGAGCCCCATCAACCAAGCGGGTGGCATTGCTACGAGAGAGGGAGCGGTCACCCCGAGACGAATGAGACAAGAAGTCTAATGGTTCTTAGGGCAAATGATGTTTTTGAGCAAGAGCTAGCATTCACTGTCGTTGGTTTTAAGTGACAAAAGCTTCTTAAACCGTCCGGAGGACGAAGATTGACGATGAGAGCCCCATCAACCAAGCGGTTGGCATCACTACAAAAGAGGGAGCGGTCGCCTCGGTAGAACAAGAAAAGCTCAAGAAGAAAAACCAGCGGTGTTAGATCGAGGACAGAGCGACCGTATGGCAGGTTGCTTAGGAACAAAAGAGGCGAATGCTTTCGGGCACGCACTTTTATAGGGAGGGCTGCACATGCGCAGTTGGTTCCCAAGCTGGCCGGATCCAGGCAACTAAAAAACCTCAAGGAGTAAGAGAGCATAAATGCAAAAATTCACAGGTATAGTAGATGTTCCAGCAACAAGAAAAAAATATATTATTCTGTACGAGAGTTCAGCAAAAAAGAGTTTGTACTGTAATGCGAGAGTGTCAGATTTTCTTTGGTGGGGGTAGGGTGTGTGTGGGGGGGGGGGGGGGGGGGGGGGGGGGGGGGTTGGCGGGGCTAGAGGGATGTGCACTTTGCTGTGCCTCTCTCCTTTGCATACGCCGGGGATTTTAATTTGATATTATTAAGATAATTTGTCGGCTTGGAAGCTGTAAACTTTGGGGATTTGACACACAGTATTATTTTAGCCTAGTATTTTTTTTCGTCACAGTAACCCAACATCAGTCCCAAATTAATTAAATCAGGATGTAACTGATGCATTAACATAAAAAATTACATCATCATAACGATAGATAGATAGATAGATTATAGATAGATAGATAGATAGATAGATAGATAGAAAGCCTGGTAGAGCGATACAAGTTAATAGGAAAAAGTCAGACCTTTGTTAGCATCCCACTTTAGGCAGGATGGATCCAACTCTTCATTTATCAAAAAATCACGCAAGCGGTTCAAAGAAACCCGGGCCTATAAAAGATATTTTTTTAATATGAACGTATTAACAAAACGTACTGAGTACCTGAGGAACCTCAAATAATACAACACTCCCGGAATTATGGGAAAAGTCAATTACCTGTAATGTGAAAACTAAAACCTCCGGTATAAGAACCATTGGAATTTGCACAATGTTGAACAATGTTAATGATACGAATGCTTTGGAAGCATCCAGAATGTTATTGCTGTCAATGAGAACATATGTTCCAAAGGTGGCCAACAAAACCTGAAATTAAAATAACTGAGCTGTTAAACAGTTGAATATAGGAAGCAGTGAGCATTAAACCCTTGGAAATAACATGCACTAATCTGAGAATGAAAAATTCATTTGTCCCGCTTGGGGCTCGAAACCAGGACCTTTCCTTTCCGAGTCATTCAGGGAAAATGTCTTTCTTTCTTCTTCAGGTGATTGTTTTTGGCTTTTACAAAGTCAGTCGTTAAGGCCAAAGATAACTATCAATAATGCCAAAATAAAAAACCTGTTAGCCAATAAAATAAGAACATTACACTAGCAATTAGAGTCAGACTCCTGGAAAAAGTTACTGTGCCATTTGGCGAAATGGCGGGAAAAGGGGGAACGGCAGTCCTCCAACTTTACTATGGGTTCTCGGGAAGTTTTACGTGCATTTACCTTTTCGATATTCTCTGTCATTTCTAATTTCGGAGTGCATTCCTTCCTGCACATTTTATATTTCAAGGAACAATATAAAGAAGCACCCAACGCGGCACACAG
>JAHWFP010003936.1:12241-24047 GCA_023313725.1 Lithobius niger
ACCAGTTAGAGTCAGACTGGCTGGAAAAGGTTACTGTGCCATTTGGTGAAATGGCAGGGAAAGGAGGATGGCAATCCTTCAACTTTACTATGGGTTCTTAGGAAGTTCTACATGCATTTGCCTTTTCGATATTCTGCTGTCATTTCTGACTTCGGAGTGCATTCCTTCCTGCACATTTTACATTTCAAGGAAAAATATAAAGAGGCACCCAAGCGGCACACAGGGACTGAAGTTTTTGATGAACCTATGTAAACTGGGACACTTCTTGCAAGAGCACTGAACCAACCAGAAATTGCAGGCAAGACGGAAACCAACAACTATGTCATCAAAGTGAGAAGATAATACACCGTGGACGAAGATGCCTGAAGAGTCTTTGTGCCAAAAAACTTAGGCACACATACTTAAGAGACTGCCATGACCACAAGCAAGTCGGACATCTCAGAGTCACAAAAACAATGCGGTACCTACAATCTGTTGCGCATTGTTCTGAATGTTCTCGGATTCTAAAGAATACATACGGTCATGCCACGCATGCCAAGTTGCCAAACCTCGCAACACGAACGTGCAGGAGACCTACAGCCAGTTGTCCCAACAATACGGTTTCATATGCTCAGTCGACTTTGTCGGACCCCTGCCAGAAAAGACACATCATCACAAATTCATCATGAAGATGGTGGATTATTTTACCAAATACGTTTGGCTAATCCTGACTAAATTTTCACAGCAGTTAACACCAATCAGGAAACTTCAAACGGAGTTCGTACAGAAATTTTGGAGCACCAGCCGTCCTTGTATTGGACAATAGTGTGGCGTTCGTCTCTAAAATCCTCACAGCACTACTGGGAAGATCTGGTATCGAACATCACCGAACGACTGCATACCATCTGCACTCCACCACAACCGAACCCGCCCACAGGATGATGAAGGAATGTACTTGAGCCTTCCTACAAGACCATGAAACCGCCTTAGGACCTCTTCTACCTACCCTCCAGTATGCCATGAACACTGCACCGTACATGCGTGCCAGAGAAACACCACACTACCTCCTCAAGTTCATGGAAGATCTTCAGAATTCACAGCAAGTAATCAGACTACCCGACAAGAAGTCCATCAACAACATGGAAGAGTACATCAAAAATATGAAGCAAGTAATGGAGGAAGCTCATGATCTTGAGTCAGCCCACCTGGCAGAAGCCGCCAGAGCATTGAAAATTGGCTACGACCAAAAACATTGCAGGTGAACTATAAACCAGGAGAACTGGTAAAAGTCAGAAACCATGTTCTGTCAAATGCCAACAAAGACGTAGTTAGAAAACTCGCGTATATCTTCAAAGTCCCATACGACATGGGAGAAAACAGAAGTGCAGTGACCTACCAAGTAGCATCCACCAGAGATGAAACAGACGAGAAAACAGTCAATGTCAAGGATTTAGGTCCATACTGGGATCCAACAACCACGGACCAAATTGGAAAACACACTCCAACGACTAACAATAACAACACCGGCCAAGACTAAGACGAAAACGTGGACTACGAACAATATTCACATCTCCCTGAAAATCAATCGGAAGACAAACAACCCGAGAAAGAGAAAGGAGACCCATCTTCATCCGACTAAGCCAATTGTCAGCTTCTTCAGACTCTGAACAAGACGAAGACAATAAAGCAAATAAAACCCGAAGTCCAAAAACAAGCAAGACAGGATGCCAGAGACGCAAACCAAAGCATCTCAACGATTACGACCATGAAGACGCAAACTGGGACAAGTGGTCACTTTAAGTAAGCAGGGAGAAGCTTCTGCGGGATCACGGTAGATTACAAGGAAATCGAAAAGGGAATCCGTATAGTTGAAGTGAGTTTGACGAAATGAAGGAAACATGGGAGAAGGAAACTTCACTGAAATGAAGGTGAACGACGAAGAGAAAAAACACTGGATCAAATCAAAAAACAAGGAGTGGCAGTGAAGGAGCAAGGTACAAAAATTACATCACGCCACTCTTGGAAAAATCCAGCACACCCAAAAGTCCGATTCCGGTGCAAGCACGATCTCCAACCATGTTGAACGAATGAAGACAAACTGCCGACACCCAGGGAAACCCCAAAGACGACCTCAACATCTCACCGCAATGATTCACCACATCATGCAGACAGTAAACCAGGAGAAACAAAAGTGAACTCACTAAGTGAAGAGAAATCACACCAAACTAAGCCGCACCTTCAGGGTGCCCAACAGACTCTGTGTAATCAAGGGCACAAGCGTGGCCACGCAAAAAAGCATGCTGCGTGACCTCCATGAAAAAGCACGTGAGCATAACGTTATACTGTGTTTTTTTTAATGATTTCGCATAATCATTGTTAGCAACTAAGAATACTGTTTGAATTTTGGAATGAACAAAGTGTAAACAACCAAGAGCACTTCAAAGTTTTGTAAAGTGTTTGACTCATATCAAACCACAGTCCTTACTTTTGTGGAGAGGGGAAAGCGTGTGAGGATCACAATGCATCACTAGAACCTTTGGCCTGGAAGCGTCACCCCCACACTTCCCCACGCACCAGGTGGCAATTCCTGGCGAGAGTGCCTCAGACACTTAGAGAGAGAAAGAGAGACGCAAGGAGATCGCCATTATCATAAAACGTTTTGCAAATGCAGATTCCAAAGCCTTTTTCTTGGACTGAGCCCCGAACCCTGAACCAGAGTTAGAAGGGGAGAGCTCAGAGGCAATTTCCCCCAACACTTATTGTTCTTCGGTGGAGCTGAGCAGAAAGGTAGAAAGGTAGAAAAGTGTCTATACTGCTAAGCTCCATGGCAGAAACCTTTCTAGCAATCTGACATGGTATGCAGCAATGTTGCCAAGCAACTCGTAGACACGCGAATGTTATGGTACATTCTTACACCGTAGTAGAGTCAACAAAGAAGTGGAGTTCACATGACGTCAAAATGGAAAAGTCGAATGGTTAGTGATGAGGAAAATTAACCGTTGATGATGGGTGATGACGTAAGTTCTAGGATTACATTTCATCAATGACACGTTGTAAACTGCTTTACTCGTGCTACATTGCGTAGCGAATACTAAATAAATACAAGTGTGTCTTTCATAACTGAAAAAATAATAATAACAGAGTTTTTTTTTAATTCGTGGCAGGCAAAGGAATCAAGAACAAACACGACATCGAATATTCAGTTTCCTCTTATCTCATGTTATCTTATTTACTGGTCACCGTCGTGTCTAGATGAAAACCAGTCCTAATACGTATCCCATTTGTCTTAGTCTGGGCCTTGTCTCAAAACTCGAGATTAAACAAGTGCTTGACAGGTCTCATCTTCGTCAAACACTACTTGCAGGTAATTGAATGTATGATGTGTCATTCGAGAAAAAATTTTAGAAACTGATTCATTAATTTGACTTTGTACTTCAAGACTCGTAAGATTGCAAGACTCGTAAGATTGCACATTATACTGGGCCCAGAAAAACATTGTATAACACTTTCAGTTCTGAATTAAATCTGCTAACTTTTTTTGGAAAGCGGGAGAGGGGGGGGGGGGGGCAACTTGGGTCAGTAGCGGGATTCGAACTGGCATTGACTTCATTTGGATAGGGTGCTAACCACTGGGGTGTTGCTGCTGACTTTGCAAGGGGTCCCCTTCACAAAACTTGCAGTGTGCGTAGGGACTTACTTTTCCACCCATCTAGTAGCTGTCCTTTTTTTTTGGATGCTGGGACTGAAAGGGCCATGCTGGGGGCCAAAAAAAAATGGATATTGCAAATCCAGATTTCCCTGGGAAAAGGAGGAAGGTTGAAAAGAGAAATCTGTGGACTGTTTTACACTCTCCTGTGTTTTCCAAACGTTTTTAAATCTCTGTAAAAAAATGTGATTTTCAGGTTTTATGTGCAGGTTAGGTTTGACGACACAGCCTTATGTTATCTTAACGTTATTAATCCATCTTATGTGACCATGCTTAAGGGGCTCTATGGAAACAAAGGCTATGGAAACCTAATTCTTAAGGACTCTAGGAGAGACTAAAAGTAGCTTATAAGTCACAATTCAGAACTTTTAGATTGAAGTATTAAGGAGCAAGGGTCGTGAAATTCCTTAAGGTAGTGTGGTAGCGCCAGATAAATGCACAGTTTCTGTGATACATTTTCAGAAGTTAGAATTTTAGCCGGCAATGTGTGATAATACGAATTTTGTAGACTGGCACCAATATGAAAACTAACAGAGATGATGTGGATGACACAAATAAAAGAATTACCACAATTGGTGATGATCTCCATACGACAGATGCAAGGCAAACATGGATGCCCAACTTCCTGACTATGGCCAATTCCTTCTTGCGCACTTTTTCAAGCTGAGCTGCAAAGGGAAGCTCCCAAGCATACATCTTCAAAACCTTGGGGCATAAACGCAATACTTTAGCTAAATGCAATTAACCATATGATCACATTTATGTGTCAAACTAAATGTGACTATTTTGACAAGTTCGAGACACTGTACGTTGCGTTACGCCAGATAGCAATAATTACCTGTGCTGCAGATGGGTATGTAATGTACATTAAATCGTCTTACACTCGTATTGTGGTATATTTCAGGTTTATCATTTTGACTGTTGTGTCCTTTTCACGTCCACTTCATTACCAAATTTGCACCAAACCGTTCTGCAAATTCGCACCATCATAATTCAAATCAAGTAAAAATTCTGCAGTTTATCATAGTTTCCCGTGTCCGGTAAATTGCTCGCCGAAAATTGCTCCCCGGAAAACTGCTCACTGACAATTGCTCGCTAGGAAAATTGCTCGCAAGAAATTTGATAGTCGGGAAAATTGCTCGTCCGAAAATTGATCGTGTAGTTAATTGCTCTCCACATTTTTATTTTATTTTATGTAATTGTTTTTTTACTTTTTTTAACAGTTGTTATTTTTTTAACAGTAATTTTTTGCAGTTTTTTCGTGTATTTGAATGGCATAAAATCAAGTTGCAGCGACAAAAATACGCCTAAGTGAAGCTCAATTTAATTATCTTACATTTGGTATTACTCCCATCTTTGTAGGTGCCTTGGTTCAAGAGGAGTAGAGGTACATGCACACACACACACTTTTTACACATTGAGTACACATTGAGTAAAAATGTTCATGTGGAAATGTACATAAATCCGTTAACATAAATGCAGTTAAATACAAGATGAAGTTCAAAGTTAAAGTTTATTAAAAAGAAAATAGCTTATCCCCCCTATTTGCAACTATGATAAAAAAAGGACTTTTTTTTTATCAAGTACACATTGATTAAAAGATTTCCCGACATAAATGTGGGCAAGCTGTAATAATGATGCAAGGTACTTGCGTGCTTGATCACATTTCCAGAATATTTTTGCATCGGTTGCCTTATCTTTGATGTACAAATGTCCAGAGTCCACAAGCTTCTCTTTCCCCTTTTCACTAAAATTAAGTGAAGTGGCACCGTTATCTTAGTTTGTCTTATTCGAGCAGTGTTGTCTTGTTGTGTGAACGTTCATGGGCGCTGACATTTGGAACGAGTACGAATTAGCAACAAGGTGCTCGGAAGTAGCTGTAAGGTGAACCATAAAAAAAGTACATAAAAATATTGAAAATTTATTTTTACACGTGGGGGGGGGGGGGGGTAAAGGCTATTTTCTTTTTAATGAACTTTAACACATCCTGAACTTGACTGCATTTATGTTAACAGATTTATGTACGGAACACTTTTACTCAATGTGTACTTGAAAAAAAGTCCTTTTTTAAAATCATTTTTGAATGCAAACTACTGTTAAACTAATAACTGTTAAAAAAAAACATTAAAAAATAAATTAATTAACATTTTTTTTTAATGTGGAGAGCAATTACCCGATGCCTTCCATACGAATTCATGACGAGGTGGAATTAATGACAACAGGAGATTACAGAAATCATAATAATTTATTTCTTACCACAACAGATCAAAGCTTGCAAGTTAATTATCAAAAAGGTGCTCCAATGATTCCGAGCTAAATGACAAGCAGGTTTTCTGGTTCGTAAAAATGTCACTATAGGAAATCACCTGGTGAACTCACTTATTCTAGAGATATAAGTTTGACAGAGATTTATTAAACCAACTAAATCTGGTTTACTGGTAAGTATGGCAAGACACGAGACTTGTTGGATGAGGAGGAGCATGATTTGACAACTCTGCATCCACTCATCACTGTAACAAGTGGGAGAAAACTAAAATCTTGCACATTGCGAAAGTAATAATGAAATAATTGTGGAATGCAGTGTGTGGCTTGGCAAAGGGTGGGCTTGATAAGTAGGAAGCTAACAGAACCAAGTACTTCCATGTCCATCACAGCTCGACTCTTTGTTGTTCCTAATCATTGCAAAGTAGATTCTGGTGTATCACTGCAATCTACAAGGGTGGCTTCAAATCCAAGGCAAAAAAGAAATACAGACGAAATCTGTGGAAAACTAACTTTGAAAACAAGTCTCAAGGGTGATTTTTTATATGGCAGAATAAGTACTGAAGGCATCTGAGTGATCATTACTCAAACTTCACGATTTCGTAGATAGTTTCAGCAATAAACTAGACTGATGCAATAGCTTATTAGAAGAGATTGTAGATAGCCTGCCTCACACAACACTACCTGTTTGTTGCGTTTCTGTCTAAGCTTACTAGAAGGAACCAGAACCTTGGTGGTGAAAAATTCATCTTCACTCCAGTGGAAGTAACAATAAAGTTTTGCTTGATAGGATCCATTTAATATGTTAGTATGTGACTTGAGAGCAAGAAGTGATTGGGTTTAAGAGCTCCATCACCCAAAAAGATAACAAAAAGGGCTAAATCATAAATTTGTCCAGTCTGTTTTTGAAACAGTTGACAGAGTCAGCAACGACTATGTTTTGTGGAAGAGAGTTCCAAGGGTATATCGCTCGATGTGAAAAGAAGTGCTTTATGCTGTTGACTCTGGCTTGCGATTTGTAAGTTTTGTAGCTGTGTCAACGAGTGTTCCTGTTTGGGGAGAGATTCCAGAAGTCTCTCCTGTCAGCGTCATAGTATTCTTTCATGATTTTAAAGCATTCATAAGTTCCCCACGTTTCCTTCTTTTCTCAAGTGTAGTAAGCTTCAGAAAGTCGAGTTGTTGCTCATATATCATGGTTCTTGTACCCTCAACAAGCCAGGTAGGTCGGTGTTGCACATTCTCAATGGTTAGTTTATCTTTTATTAGGTTTGGGCTCCAAATAGAGCTAAGAAACGAGGGAACGTAAATCTTGTACACATGTGTAAACTGGTCGGCAGAGATGGTCCCGAAGGTTTTTCTAAAGAGCTAAATTAAAAGATTAGCTTTTTTGGCCACCACGTTACGCTGGATGGTCCAAGAGAGATTGCCACTGACAAGAATACCCAGGCCCTCTTCGATTTCTTGTTCAATGATAGTGGCTTGATGAAGAGAGTATGGATAAAGGATGGCTTGCTGACCACCATGCAGAACCGCACATTTGTCATAGGTGATCTTCATACACCATCTATCGCAAAACTCTGCACTCTCGTCGAGGTCGTTTTGAAGCTTTAATTTGTCAGCGTCTTTGTGCAAAATTGATAGTGTCTTAGTGTCATCTGAATCTGGTAAAATGATGACTTCTATAACCAGTTCGTTTAATAACATGTCAAGCACAGTTAAGGGACAGTCCGGAGGGAAGAATTCCAACCATCCAGTTGTCTCCTACTTTCGATTAAGTGGCACAGATGAATGCATGAACATTATGCCTTAACAGTACTAGTTTTATTATTAAGTGCCAGCCATAGTCGCAGCCTAGCTGCCTAAATAAGCCGCTCTAATTGGATTAACAGATTTGAAGTCCCTGCCAAACTTGACAGTCAAAGGGTCAGATGTGTACGAGCGACTAACAGGCTCCTTCAACAGGTATGCGATCTATTCGGAAGTCTCTTGCCACCTGCCATGATCAAAAGTTTTCTAGCTCAACCCCCAAGATTGCTACTCTCTCATTGGGTGTCTTCTGTTCATCGAGTCGCTTATTCATCTATATGAACATTAGCTTGTATATTTTGACGCAGGATAAACAATTATTAAAAAAAAAACCTTTGGGTTATTACTTGACAATTTACAAGACAGTCTAGAAGCAGTTGTGGAGTGCACAAAGGCCATGCCACACCACATCGTTTTGTCTGTCATGTCTGTTCTCCTGTCTGTTCATGCCTGACTCCTTTCAAAAAATGTGAGTTTCGTCTGTCTGACAGATGAATGGAGTTGTCCGTCAACTAAGCCAAACTGAGTGACAGCCACACTTGTCTCGTTTGGTGCTCGAGGCCAAAATGGCGACTGCACACACAACCAAAGAAAACTATAGAAAGTTTAAAAAGAATAATTCTGAAATTAAGAGTACGTAACTAGTAGCAGCGCTCGTACAAATTTTTCTTTGTAGCAAGAATTACTCATATTCAGTCAAACCTAATAGCTTTCCAATCGGACGATTATATTCCTTTTATCCGGGGAAAGTGGGAGTAAACGGGTCAGCGTGCAGACAGGCATTCGTAAGCAGACCGGTGAGACAGGCAGAGTCTGGGTTTTGCAGCGATGCTTTGCCAGAAATGGAGACAGTCAGTGAACATGGTAGCGTTCTGATATGGCATCTGTTTTCCATGTTTAGTTAGTCCGAAGTAACATTGCTTTCCTCTAGGATGAGAGCAAGCTGGGTGTGCGTGTTAATGGCACAAGGGATTCAGTAAAGCACTACGTGACAGCAGCAGCTCCACTTTTTCTACGTAAAACAAATAACCATTATGATCTGCTATTTGTCAGTAAGTCAAGTTTTCAGACTTACTATACTCCGCTCTAAACCACATAACAGGGGCAATGAATCGAAAGGTATTTACCTTTATTCCATTAAGCAATTCATTAGTCAATTTCACTCTCTGATCTTTATTTTCCATTTGATGAACCTAAGAAAAAACAGAATAGTTCACAAAAATGATGCCTCACGCTGGCTATTTACGAAATCAACACTACTCGCTTTAATCGCCAGCTTTAATAGCCAGCGAATTCGACCCTACTCGCCTTAATAGCAAGACGTCACTACCTGGTAATGTTTCTGTAAAACTGCATTAGAGTTACTGGACACTTCGAGGAAAATGACACTTTCTGTGCACTAACAGGGGCTTATAATAAAGCCAGAGAACTCGAAACAATACCAAATAGGGTTATGAAAAAAAATCTTTGGTTCTCAAGCGCATGCAATGCTAAAAAAAATTGTGTGGATCGACCGCTTTTATTTTCCGTCTTCTTGGCACCAACTTTTTTTTATGGTGCCCAAAACTAACCAGTTTTGATACCAAAATACACAATTTTGATTATAAATATGAACACTTGCTGACAATTTTAATTGTTTTTTGAGAGCTGCTAAATAGAGTAGAACCACGATTATTTGAACACGTCGGTTATCCGAACACATCAGTTATCCGAACGCCCATTCTCGGGAAAATTTCACTAATTTGACAGCTTTCAGAAAAGAATGATAAATTCAGCTCGCTTCCATAAAATAAATTAAAGAAATAACACGATAGGCTTAACTTATGTTTATGGGGAAAACGTAAATACCTGCATGCTTTCTATCCTCTTCATTAGGACAAGGATGATGGGAAGTAGCAGTGCCACAACAGCAATGCCGGCCAGAACAGATGGTCCAAGTTGACCCCAAAGCAAGTAAAGAGCAATGCAAATTTGTAGAGGTGCTGACCAAAACACGTTCAAATACTCAACAAGATCCATAAAATATTGAACATCTACTGACATCAAATTAACAATCTCCCCTACAGTAGTAGAATGCCGCGCCACACCTGACAGCTGTAATGACTAAAATAAAAAAACAGTAAGTGAAATAACTTGTTTTTCCGCATTCAACTATACTGCGTTAAAACTAAGAAATGGACGAAAGAAAAAATTAAACATGAAACAAATAATGATTCCCCAGTAATCATTGACTATAAATTGTATTTCTTGGTGATGGCAGAGGCTGAGCTACGACCGAGATTGGCAGTCTGAAAAAGATGACCTGGTCGGTGAATGGATAGGATGCTCGGGTAAAATCCATGCCATTTTAGGGTGTTGACGTAGGCTCTTTCAGCAACTTTCAGCGACCTAACGCGAAAAAATAGTTTGGTGTTTACCATGATGAAAGTTTTGACAACTTTTTTTTCGGAGAGGAAGAACCTGGCAAACCTGGAAAAACTACTTCCTGCTTCTGGAATGACCAGTAAGGTTCAAAATGGAGTCACTTTATCAATACGAGTATTAATAAGACGATAATATCCCAAACGAGATAACCGCATGATAGCCGTTATCAGAAATGCCTACATCGTGCGGGTACCACAAGCTTTCTGTTTTAAAATTCTCTTGTTCACAGGATCCTGGAATACAGAATTCTGCTTGGTGGATCTGTATCTGCTTGGTGGACCTTCGCAAGCTGGACAGGTTCCAAACACGAGCCACCAAGCAAGTCTACAGTATCCAACACATCTCTTACTTACTGTGAATGACTGAATCGTAAAGCTTCCCATCCTTGAATATCACCATGTACGTGGTGAGTTTGTCATCACCTATAACTACCTTTATCGACCTCTTACAATTAACAAACCATTCCTCATCCTTATTGGCAATCCCTTAACCAGGAACAATGGTTCATGCTTTTCAAATACTGATGCTCCTGTAACTGTTGAAAACTGTAGCTCACGTTCTACATCTGCAGCACTTGGAAGCTTCCCCCACTTGACGTCGTCATGCCCCAATCCGGGCTCTTTTAAGACAAGTCTTGACTCATTTTTTTGTCTTTTACCAGGATCATTCCTCAGTTCCAATACAAGAACTGGTGGTGCATTCCCTCCCCGAATCATAAGCCTTAGCTTCCTGCTCGCATTTTCTAAATGTTAAGGCTAAACAAAGTTAAATTCAAAAAATCGTAGATACATCAGTAACAAATCATGCTCTTGCTTTGAATGAAACACTACAGGCAACAGCAGAATGGTTCACCACCAGAAGGCAGTGGTGTAGTGGTAAAAAAATAATTGGAGGAGCTGTAGATGGCGGCTGGCGAACCTGGCCCCCAGAGAAATGAGGAGGGGGGGTGTAAGAGGCAAGGTTCCCAAACAGCAAAGCTTAATTTTTAAGTTGTGATCGGTGGTGTCACCGTAAGTAGTTTATATGGGACAAAAAGTGTAATTTATTATCACAGTATTCGTGTGGGGAGCGAACACTTGTTTCTAGCAAGTTAGAATACCCCTCCCCCCAAGTTCCCCTAAGTAACTCCGGTGTGACACTTGGCATAGCTCCCACCTGGAAATACGTAACATTTTCTTACCCCCGCCCCTCCCTCCACCAATTGGATCCATTCTTTTATTAATTCGTTTTTACAAGGTGGACTTAGTACCTAGAGGGCGTAATAATGACCAGTAATGATTTTGAGAAAAAAAATTAATTTCAAGTTGTAAACAGAAGTTAGACAAATAATTTAGCAATAACAATTTAGCGAAAATTAGTATATTACGTAACACTTTGTGATACTGCCCCCTCCCCCATTAAAACAGATGATAATAATTTGCTCAATACTTCCTCCCCCCTCCAGGCGTTATGTCATTTGTGAATGCTACTTTGCTAAACTTAATATTGGTATGATTAAAAAGGAAACGTTAATTTCCTTTCTGATTATTGTTCAGGCGAAATTATTATTAATAATACACTAGCGGATTCGCTCGCTTCGCTCGCGCATTCCGCGTCGTCTCACTCCCCTTCCCTCCCCCCCCCCCCCAC
>JAHWFP010003938.1:0-14983 GCA_023313725.1 Lithobius niger
GTAGAACGGAACGGGTTCAATGCGAAACCCGTATAAGAAGACGTTGTCCCGAGCCCCCCCCCCCCCCCCACCAAACCTACTCTTCTGGAATCTTCACAGCCCCCAGTAGAGCTTTATATTTCTTTGAGAGCCACCCCCTCGTTACAACGTCTTCTTATACGGGTTTCGCATTGAACCCGTTCCGTTCTACCGAAGTTAACATTAATTAAAAAGACATTAGATCGACTTAGGCATGTGCATGTCGAGATTGGGTTGTGATTAATGGCGCTGGTGGCGTTCAATTATAAGAAAACGGATGCTGCTGAACACAGAATATTTCTTAACGTCGTTTTAGCGGAAAAACAGATGTACGGAACAAAGGTACAAAGGTTTTGGGTTAGCGCCATTTAAGGATGCAAAAGGAATGTAAGACTATTTTAGAAACTTTTTTTACATCGTATGAAGTTAATGGGCAGTAATTTGGCAAGAAAATTAAAAAGTATTAAAAAAAAATCTAAGTTACATATTTCTTCTACTAATTGAAACAAGAAGTGTAGTTAATTTCACGTTATATGGTGTTTTGCATCTAAGCAGGGAATGAATATAGTCACAGCAAAAAGCCGTGGTTTGACCTCAGTCTCCCATGGTAAAGCGATAATTTTGACGCGTAATATCTCCGCCATTTAATATTTTTATTCATACTAAACCATATTTGGTATGTTCCCACTACAGGGTACGGTAAACACGCATAGCTAAATTTATTAAACTAGTTTATCAAAAATCTGGAGTTGAGCTGAAAATCGCGAAACTAGTGTTCGTCTTGTTGTTGTTGTTGACTTGACGCAAACCTTTCTACAGACCAAACTGTTTGCTCATAAAGCTGGTCGTAACTCATTTTATAGATATGGCTTGACTGTACAGAATGAAAACACGCAGGGCCAACACACCCTTACAAGTTGTACAAGGCCTTTAACCATGATGCATCCAAAGGCCTACTTGAAGGACAGAATCCGATCACTTACAAAATCGCTTAGCTTGTTCAGTCGTTCTAACAGGACTATTTTCTTTAAACTTAAGAAATATGAAAGCTTCAGCGAAAGTTAAAACCGAAAATGACTTTCTTCATCTATACGGCACTGCCTGAGCAAAGATGATAGTTTCCGTAAAAGCCGGACGCCGCGTTTCTGTGCAGGTGACACGATTAAAGACGGGAGTAAATAAAGTAGGGAACAGAGAGACATTTTTTGATACGTAGTTAGTTGACTAAATATGTTTTGGAACTTGTTTGAGTTTTTCTGGGTCTTCGATGCAGTCAGCTTTCCAGTCGGTTGGCGTCCATGAAAACGGGATTGTCATTGTACTTGAGTGGCTGCCCCTACGTGATGCAGAGACTTTCCTGCAGTAGACTTAATTCTTAGGTAGGAGTCCTGCTGGCAGGAATGTAGGCTTTTCACACGTCCTGCAAGAAGGACAAGTTGTCCGAGTCCAAAAGTCGTTTTGGTGGTGGTCTTCAAGCTGGGCACCTGGTACCGTATCATTAACCGTCAGCAGAACGACCAGCAAGAAGTCCACAAGACAAGTACGCGATTCAAGTTGAACGTCGTGAGATAACTAATCCTTCGTGTCCGGATGATACTGGATGGCACCGGATGATACTGGAGGTAAATATCAATGGCGTCTTTAGTCAAGCCAATGCTGCGAGAGTGTATTTCTTAAATTTTTTTCCAATCCCTTACACTGTAAAACGTATATTAAGGTTGTATATCGGAAAAGAAAAGATCCCGCTTTCTGAAAATTGCGGCAGCTGCCAACAAATAAAAAAAGTCGCATATGTTTAAGCCTAAGAAACCTGCTATTAAAGCATTGGCTTGACAAATGTTGCTATTTTTTTTACCTCCGCATGTATTCAGTGCCCCTTTCAGCTTGATCAACTGCTGGCTCCTGATAGGAACTGCGCAGTGAATAAAGTGTTACTATTACTGCTTTTAATTAGCAGTGTTACTGTTTTACACTGTATTAAGCATTATTATTCGGTAACTGCAAATCATCCAACGCCAGCCACAAGGCGCAAGACTGATGATTAAACAAATACTAACGATTATCACGATTTTATGTAACATGAAGACAAAATGGTATTAGCAGTTACACAGTCACTCGTGAATACAAAAGCAGCTCGACCCAACAAATCAAGGCAAGAGGCTTTGCTATAGACAAACCGACCGACAGTGCAATTTTGTGTTGAATGAGAGAACGAAATTCAGTGCTTAATCACATTAACAACAAAGATATTGATGAACAACGTGGTATGCCGAAGTGTCACGAATCAGCAAAAATAAAAGAACCCGTTTGATGTTTTGGGTAATATTAATTGAAGCAAGGTCAAAACAGGAAACGAACATGAACAAGCGTTTCCTGAAAGGTCATCAATATTGGTGAAGACTAAATTATAAGGGACTTCCTAAACCTACTACGTTCAAGTAAAGAAATGTTAATAGCCGAATTTGTGTTGGTTTTCACGTATTTTCCATGCAAACATTTACTCAAATGAGCTTTGATACTAATTGACACTAAAATGCACACATAACCTCACCATTCATACGACCTCGTATACTTTATTCAGTTTTATTTACACTATTTCGTAGACAAACCGTCTGGTGCCATTCTTCTTGGTGACGGTTAATGCGACAATAATTAGTTGTTAGCCGTCGGTCATTTAAACCGTTTAGCAGGGATGCATTGATAAGATACACGCAGACAAGCAGCTACGAGACCACGGCCAACTATTAGCAAACCTGTGTTGTTAAAACAGTTAAACGACTAAAAATTACCCCCAAAACCCTTTAAATGCAAGAGCAACATTTAACTGGACTATATACACACTATACAAAATGGTAACATTAATACCTTACATAGAATTAATACCTTGTTTGTGTTTCATTCCTGTTTTGGTCTTGGTTCATCAAACTTTACCATCAAACAATTTGGTTTTGTCTTCGAATAAGATATTTTGTTAAAATGCTGCGTCTGTTTGATGACTCTGAATTAATGCAATGCGTTCTGAGTTGCTTGTTAGCTTTAATATGAGTCCACAGAACAATAATGGTCATTATAGTCAAGTGTATTAAATACTGTGCACTTTCAATGACGGAACGATGTATACTTTGTTCCACATTATGTTTTCAGAAACCTGACTGGATGACGACTCGTTTACTTGCACTTAGAGTGCAAAAACATGTGGATATCACATTTGTACACTCAACAAAGTGACTGTTAGAGTTTACGAATGGGATGTTTACGGATTTTTTGCACTCGTAGTGGAAGAAAACGAGTCGTCATCCAGTCAGTTTTCTGAAAGCATAATGTGGAACAAAGTATACATCGTTCCGTCATTGAAAGTGCACAGTATTTAATACACTTGACTATAATGACCATTATTGTTCTGTGGACCCAGAACAGTCAGTTATAGCAGGGATATGAAACATCTGCACGCTTGGTGCAGAAACCTAACGTGTGTAGAAAAAGCAGTGTCACAACAAAACACTGCTACACGTAGCTCTTGTAGCTCTTGGTAGCTACTCTTGTTTTTACTCTGATGCAGTAAAAATGAAACTTCAGTAAGAAGATAAAAACGCCCATCTTTGCCAAGCTACGAGGGGTGTTTATTTACTTGGCCAGCATCTTTCGTTATTACTTATAGTATAACGTTTGTGCTAAGATGTTGTTAGATCAGCACTCGGGAAGCAGGCGACAATCTTTTTATCTCAGGTGGGTTGGATGAAAGTGGCATGCCAGCCCACCACGAATCGTTTGTCACTTTTCCACTGCCAATCGATCATGTGCGACGTTGTTGGCGAAGTTAATAATTTATTGTCTTGCTGTCATGGTTTGATCAACTTATCTGAGGTTTAAAATTTTGATGAAAGTACTGACTAAACCATGTGGTGAGAATGTAACCGCTTCAATACCTAATACACAACATAATGAAAACTGGCTGATTGAAGCTGACGAAACAAAGTGATCAAAATTGGTCGTTGACAAAGTAAAGTCAGTCAAGTTGCCAGTCAAACAGCGAGCAAGCATTTTTTAGTAACCTTGAATGCTGCCTGCACAGCATGTTTGGTTCAAAGGTGGTAGGTTGTTTACAACTATCGATTGGACGGTAACTTTTCGTGGCACATTCTCAGAGTGACATTCCCACATCAGTCTTGAGAGTTTATGATAATGTGAGCATGGTAGAGTTTATGAGAATGTGAGCATGGTTATGAGTGTAATGCGCGATCGCCCGTAAACAAAAGGATTCATCGGCGAACATATTCTTTCCACATGTTCAAGCTCATAGACGATCATTTGTTGTTTTTTTGTTTAAACAGATGTTTGAACAATGTCCTGTTCTGCCCTAACTTCTGCTATTGGTGATATAGAAAAAGGGTTTATTTACATGTCCATTTCAAAATAAATAAATAAATTTTAGGTATTTTTAAGCGACATAAGTACTGTACATAAATCTAAACAGCATGTTTTTAATCCATCCCCATTAGCAACGCCCTGTAGACGCCAAGGAGTGTTACCAAATGATCACCTTCAGTAAATTGTAAACTTCATTACTTCTTTAATAACTGCATGTGTCTGAAGATTCACAAGACGAATATATTCCGAAGTTGTAATGTACTAAATACTTAATGCTAACGGGTGAACGCAAAATTTAACGAATGTGAATGAATAAGCGACACAGAGCTTAGTTCGTTTGTGAGGGTTTAGCGACCCTTCTGCTTGCGAGATTGCTGGTAAGCAGAGAAGAAGAATTTTCCCTCGGTGTTTTTGCATTTATGAGACAGCATCAATTACGAGGAAATTAGCCCTCTGGAGCCGTTTGAAGTCCTTCTTCAGCTCCCTTTTCCTGATAACCAAGACATCACAGAATGCCCTACTACCACATCTGGCATATGCATTAGTAATAAGCTGTGTTCTTTTAAATTATAGTTCTAATTACCTCATTTCTTGCATTTTTAAGCCAAACTAACCTTTTATCGTAGTAGCTTTGGTAAGACTGTGAGTATTTTGTAGTATGTCAACTCTTTAGGTGGCTAAACTTGACTTACTTACCAAACCAAGGTGGGTCATATACTAATTTCACCCCGACTTTTCTGCACTAACTTGATCCACACAGATACAGTTTTGGGCTCAAACTTTGTGTCTGCTTTTGACTGGGACCAAAACCCGAACCAACGAAGAAGACCTAGATAAGAAACCGAATGCTGTGGTGGAGTAAACTACGAAAGGGCTTTAGTACATGGAAAATTCCATTGTTCAAAACCGACTGCATGGTCTTTCTAGCAGTACAAAGGCTTTATGCACATTTGCTCCATACCTTGCAACAGCAGCGAGTTCATATATCAGGAAATGTCTTCCTTTATGTTCTTTCGTTTTCTTTTTGTTAAAGACGAGCTTGGTAAGAAGCTTTCCTTCCATTAGTAGTAAGCCGTATGCGACAGTTTTCTTAAGCCTAAAATGAAGACGCATCAGAAGACAAACACAATAACGAGCGCAATCAGGCAGCGACTCAGGTAACCTATACCGCTTGGGGAATTACCTAGGGCATTAACGAACGACGTTTGCTTCATTTCCTGGACTCATCTAGATGTGGCTTCTTCTTCTATGGTGCCTGCACTGTGTCGAGTTAATGAAAAATTACGGTCTCAATTATAACTACAGGAAAACCAATGTTCAATGTAGAACCAATAGACGTAGAGAAACATTCCCATGAACGACCCAAAGTTGAGGTACAGGGGTTGCAGTGGTGATTGCGATGAAATTACCCACCTCATCGACGCTTTAAACTATAATATTACATAATTGATGGTGTAAGAGTTTACTAAGTGTGTGGTAGTATTCCTACGAAAGCGTCGTCAGTGGTGTAAGCAAGACTGGTTTGCAAATTTGCTGCTTCTTACACGTACTGTGCTAAAAGTGATAATAATGTACTACTGCTAATTGGCGTGACTGGTTCGTAATTTAACTCGACTACAACAGTGTATTTACAACAGTGTAATTTACAATTGTATGGGAAGCTGTCAATGTGGCAATAAACCACAATAACGTTGCTAAATTGCTTTCTATTCAGTTTTTGGACAGCAGCATTCGTTTAAATACACTCCACGAAGATCAATGCACTAAAACTCGGGTGTAAATGTAATTACAGAATGGAAGAATTCTTCCTGAGTTAACGTGAATTCCTCACCAAATCAGTGCAGTAAACACCGGAAAATAGCAAACCACCTCAAAATTATTACCGAGTTAACAACTCACATTTAAAGCAAAGAATATTATTTTATCCCAGCTAAAGCTTGATACTTCGTGGGCAAGATCAAATTCGGTCCCCTTTTACAAAAGTTAAACGGTAATTGTTCACAATCTCATTTTACAGATAAAATGAAGTCATGGACAATATTTGAGAAAGGGTCGACATTTAGTCATGTGTCACGAAAAGAAGGTTGTCTAAAAACCAGATCAGGAAGTGTTTGTTTATCGCGGCTATTGTGGCTTATTTCCATACTAATATCTATCGTAGTCCTGTCTGTCCTCTTTAAAATAACAATGGCAGGCAACGTAATGTAAAACTTAAGGGGAACCGTGGCCTATACCTTGACTTCATAGGTTCCCTGTCTCAATGAATGCCCGAACATAGCTCTTTTCTGAGTATTACTTGCTAGCATGGACCACGGCCGTTGCAGGTTTCTTTGATGAACTTTATCATCAACCTAATATCGTCGCCCAATAACAGTGTACCATTTCAACCAAGGTTCTCTAAATTATAAGAAAATATACGTTCAAAAACAGCACAAGATACAAGTTAGGTGTCATGCTATGCGTAATACCACTGGGTTAAGCCCTAAACAGACTGGCTGCTCGCGCCTGCCTGACGTTGTGCGGTGGTATACCAAATACGTCAAAACGATCAATAAACCACAATACCAACCTTATGATTGCAGCAATTTTGACCTTGTAGGCACGTTGTAACGCGTTGCTTCGCACGAAAATTTCTTCTGTCTGGTAGGGCTTTAAGCCCTCTCCATACAGAAGGAAATTTCGTGCGAAATGATGCGTAACTACGTGCCTATAAGGTCAAAATTGCTGCAATCGTATGGTCGATGTTGCGTTAAAAGACCAATATTGAAGTCTTTTTTACACCATACTGCGTCGCCGTGCAGCCGCGAGTAGCCAGACTGGTGAGGGCTTCACTCCCCAAAACATAATCCTACGTCCGTTACTTAGTGTTACCTCAATGTGGTTGCAGAGGTCATCAGATAGTGTTAAAACGGATAGTTTTATTTTTCGCAACTTAATTAATGTATCGAATTTTAAAATCAAATGTCTCGAAATTAACTCAAATTTACAAAGAATAAGTCAATATTCAGTGACCCACATACCAAACTTCCGTTTGATCGATCATTTTAACGGGAGTCATTGCACCCTAGGCAAACGTAGTAAACGATTGACAGAGGAATGAGCACAGCACTTGGTGAAATCGGTAAAAATGTCATTAAAACTCGAATTTAGGCACGCGATAAGCTAACACTATAGTTTGTTCCACATTATGTTTTCAGAAAACTGACTGTATGACGACTCGTTTCCTTGCACAAAGAGTACAAAAACATGTGGGTATACTTGTAGACTCAACATAGTTACTGTCAGAGTTTACGAATGGGATGTTTACGGATTTTTTGCACTCGTAGTGGAAGAAAACTTGGCGTCATACAGTCAGTTTTCTGAAAACATAATGTGGAACAAAATATAACAATAAGTAGAATCCATTACAATTATCGAGTAAACTTTCTAAGTAATCCCTCACATTCATTAATAATGCAGGAAAAGCACGAGCACTGTTTCCAGAATGTATGTTTACGTTTTAATCAAGGTTAAGGTTACTATCGGTCACGGGTGGTATTAAAAGGGCTATCTTAATCCACTTTGTCACGTCCTGTGCCTACTTTCATACATTTTCCACTCGATAATAGCAAATTAAGGCTAACACGGTCGATTTAAAAGTTTGATGAGTAATGACCTTCCCTCACTCGCGAATTTAATCTTGTTGAACGTAAAATAGAGCGAACGAAGACTAATAAATATTAGGGCTACGGCTGGTCCATCGCAGGTTGGAGTCTTCTGTCTCTCGTCGAAATATGTCCTAAATCATTGTTGTTGGTTCCTAGATAGCATTCCATGACGCCTTGATTGAGCCCAACATTCTTCGAACCAACAGACTCGAATAGCCGACCTTGTTCTTGACTGAACTGTTTATGTTTTTTTTTTTAACTCGGCATTGCGTATTATGTTCTCACCAGTGGTACCCAGAGGGAGGGGGATCAGTGAGGAGCAACTCCTCACTGGCATTTTAGGGGGGTGGAAAAATATCGATGTATTTATTATGTAATAACAACACACCACCAGTCACCACAACGCAACATAAACCGTCAACAGTTAACACAACACATAAATCTAGAAAAATACAATAAAAAATATGTTTTAGTTTATAATTGTATGGGGGGAGGGGCATTTGATATTGAGAGGGAGGTAACTCCTCACTGGACCAAGGGGGGGGGGGTAGGCACCACTGGTTCACACCTAAAGATTGCACTTTATCCTTTTCTAATTTGTTGTGGTTGGCAGTGATGCTGTTTTTTGTAATCAGCTACGAATGGGTTTTATTCTAATGTGATTTATCTGCTAGTGCGTTTTATCTACACGAACACATGAACGTATATTTTATATCGACATCGTTCGAAAGGTGAAAAAAATAATTTCGATAGCTTGGACGGTAGCCTATTTTACATCTAAGCGATGGCGTGATTTTTTCCTGTTCTTACGATATTACTACTAGAAGTCAGTCTCATTTAACCAACTGCAATAGTGGTTACTCAGTTATTGTTTGTTGCGACGTTTGATTCTTTTGGATCATGCTGAGTTCACCTGTAACTTTATCCTCTTCTTTTCAAACGGGTCTGGAATTTACTCTGGTTTGCATAACACCAATTAATTGACTGTTATTAACATCGAATCTGCTGTGATTACAAATTTATTTTATTGCGTGCTGAATTAGATTTTGTACTACATTTTCACTTCAACTACAGGCCTGACTTCTGTCCTTTTCACACCTATAGGCCTTTTACGAAGGATTTTAGTTTTACGTCATTTAAATATAATACTATACTTGCATGACTTCTCTTATTTAATTAACTTATTCTATTCTGTTCTACTACCGTACGAACGAATTTGCTCTTTTGTACTTATAACGTATAACACAATTTGATTTTTCTTTGATTTTATCATTCAAAAATTTCTATTCTTTCCTAAATGTTACAGTTAGTTTGGAATTGTTTAAATGAGTTCGAATATATATTTGGAAGTAAAATTATTTGGTCCAGTTATCTCAGTCAGCCCAGATATCACAGCGTTAGATGATCACGAGTTTTCTTTTTCTGTGCTTTGTTTTCTTAGGGGTTCTGCGAGTCATTCTCTCTTAACCTAACCTGCTACTGTTTTTTGTGTTTTAGTTGGGACTCGGTTACAATGATAATAAATACCGTGAAAACACAGAACTGTGTTTTTTACGGTATTTTATTACCAGTTTCTTTAAATTCATAGATAGGCCAAGAAGTAAGCGGTCACCTTCGATTTCGCCTATATCTTCCACGTCGAGAGAATTGTATTTGATTACTCCATGTAGTGGAAAAATCCTGACTGCAATATCTGCTAAGCAGTGACTGCCCTTCATTGCACCTTTGATCGATTGGCTAGTACGAAACTCTGTGTCGTATGTTTCTGTCGAACTGGTGGCCAATGGCGTGTGACGTCATTACGAGTCTGCAGGCAAACACCCCTTCTCGTCGTAAACTGGGTGGCCGCATTATGAGCCAAACGGCCATTCATACTTCTTGGGGCCGCCTACCGCCTTTGGGCTGCGACATTTTCATTCTGCCACCCTGAATGTGAAATATGGTTGGCGATGCAGCGTGGTAGTCGGCATGTTGTCATAACTATTTACCTGCTCCAAAAGACGTGCGCTGAATCAAGCTGAAGAGGAGGAACGGTGAAAACGCCACACGGAACTTGGACCCATATTTCAATAAAAGTTTTAGTGACGAGCTTTGGCAGGCGTGAAAAATTAATAGTCTATAGGTGTTTTAGGATTTTCTTACTAGGAGAAAGACTTAGCCTGAAGCACTCACTGCACATTCCCCATATCGTTGGATTTTCTCTTTAAGTATTGGTTCAGTTGAGAAAATGTCCCTTCCCGGGGGGGGCGCCGATGTACTTTCAGGAGTGAAAGACATGACCAAAAGTAAAAGCTGGGTGGCAACCATGAACAGGAAATAAATAGGCCTACCCTCATTTGCCATTTATGGTCATAACATTCCTAATGCTTCTGTCACGCCATTTTAATCGAACTGAAATCAGTAAATTATCCTCAGCTGTTCAAATCTGACAAATCTGGAATTGCACCAAAAAAATATATATCAGTGTGGCGTATTCTAAAATTAATAACGTTACTCTTCTTCTTCTACCTACATGAACTACATTACAAGAAAAGTCCAGACGACGGCTTGCCTGGGATCCGAACGTTTCCCACGATGCAACGCGAGAACCCAAACAATGCCTTCAAGATCGGATAACACTAGACTACAATTTCGGTGCACGTCGTATATCATTGCTATCGTACAAACTAGTCTGGTCGCGCGCAATGTGACGTTGTTGGTTGAGTAACTTTCGAATTTTGAAGTTTGAATTTTGATATTTTGTGAATTATTTGTTTGTTTGGTATTTGGTGTGATTGTTTGGGGGCAGATAATCTGTATGGTTAACGCGCCGTATTAAATCAAATCAAATCAATCGGTTTTGTCTTTGTTGATTTTGTAGATGAGCAAAACTTAATCCATGCGTCAGCTAAAAAGCTTAGCTTTAAACCAAATGACGATGTGTTTTTAATTTCCCTCCCGGTAGGCCTCGAAATTGGTAGCCTGATACGATAGAGAATATATTTATTTCGTGGATGAGTACTTCCACAGCCGAGTTGAACTGTTTCACAGTTGGCAGCAATAGTCACTGCGTACGTGGCCGCTCTTGCGTGTTTATCGTTTGGCAAACCACTTCGGCAAATAAACATGAATTACTTTCCACAATATTAATCCTCCGCTAAGTGCGCCCTTTTATTGTTTAAGATTTTACCAAAGGATTATTAAGCTAATGATGAGGCTTCGTCGGAATGAGCTTAAAAGCGACTAAATTCACCCATCTTGGGCTTTCATCTTCTTTAATAATAGTTCAGTTGGACTGACTGTGTGACGCCACGATTCCTTGCACTATACGGGTGCAAAAACATGTGGATCACACTTGTAGACTCTACACAGTACTGTTAGTCTACGAGTGTGATATTTACATGTTTTCCACTTGGTTGTGCAAGGAACGTAGCGTCATACTTTCCTGCAAACATAATATGGAACAGACTATAGTATGGGCTGCGGAAAAAGGCTGCAAACAACGAAACAGAAACTGAACTAGGGAAGAAACGAAAGTTTCTAAAATTACGGATACGCTGCTTAGGCCTACTTAAAAAAAACTAAAAAGTGAAAAAGGTCAGCGAAAAGCAGAAGGCCCAAACTTACCCGTATGATGACTGCCCTCAAAATTTTAAAGAGCATTAAAAAGTATGGTGGAGTCATCATAATGAGCATAAATGTAAATTTAAAATAAACTTCTATTCGCTCCGCCTACAATAGGCCCGAAGCCTATTTCCTACAGTATAGTAACAAAAAAAAACCTCGATTGTTGCCGTGCCTATATTCAAACTAGCTTAAGTATCAGAACTTGTTAGATCAGTACACCAAACAATTTGCCACCGGAATTTCCGTGATCTAAAAATTCCTTTTACACATAACCAAGTTAAGGGATTTAAACACGGTTTTATGGATTAGTTAAAAAGACTTGTTTCAAGCATACGTAATTTTCGCTTTTGACAAACGAAATGAACCTGATATCAAACGACCTCATGCACCAATTAATTGTCTAAATCAAGACTTCTGTTACACGAAACAATAATAACAGTTTCCGTAACCGTTAAATTCAAAAGTCACACGTTTCATTCCCTGTATGGTCATCTTGTCACCAGGTCTTTATTGTTATTATCGTAATTATTATTTTTCATCCAATAACTTAGTTCCTTCCATGTACTGATCAATACGGGCAAAAAAAAAACCTTTCAGGTATTCAGAGAACCACAAGGGCAATTGACGTCGTTTCCGTTTTTGAACTTTTCGGAGTTGCGTGGGCGTTCATTTCCTAGAATTTTCCCCCTTCTAGTGTATTAGGGAAAAAAGAAGAACCTTGAGGTAGACTGGAACTCTGCCAAATTAACATTGAAAACCAATGGGTTTTGGATTATAGGCTTCCATTATCGTAATTACTTTTCACTGGCCTATTAAACGATTTTCTCCTTTTCTTTTTAACGGCGAAAAGCATTTAGAGTTTATTCGATCCACTGGGCGCAAACTGTCACGAAAATGGGGCCTAAGCCGTTTATGACTTAATTTGATAGTCTGCTAATGGCTACTGAATTACGCATATGGAAATCGCACCGAGTCGCTGGGTATAACGATGCAACCACAGAAATCGTTAAAAAAGTCTTGCCCGAGTGCCAATTAAATGTGGAATAGATCACTCTAATAAGTTCACTTATTTTGCGTGTTATTGTGCGTTGGCATAACTTAAAATGATCTCTTGTCCTGCAGTCGCAGCCGGGGGTGGGGAGGGGGGAGAGAAGAAGGAGAGAGAGGAGGAATGATTATAAAAACTTCAATAGCTGCTTTATGTCTGCTTCATCGGTTTATTTTTCTGGTTCTGATTGGGGACTGTTACGGAGTGGAAGAGGAGTACAAAAACAGACCGATAACATGCATTGAGAGAAAAATCAAACTCTTTCTTCTGTCAAATTTGGTGATTCTGTTGTCCTTTGCTCACTTCATTTGTTGTTCACGTCTTTTGTAGTTCACTGCTTTTGTTGTTCACGTTTTTTTCCAATATATCGTAGCTACAAGAGAATGCACAGTCTCTTCCTCCATCTGGGTGTCTGAAACAGTTGTTATTGAAGAATTAAGACATATTTTAATAAAGCTCTTTATTGTCAACAAACTACTTTTAGAGTAAGCAAAGCAATCAAGCATAAGTAAATAAACTAAGTCCCAAATCGACCTGCAAACCTTGGGCGGAAGCACCCGTACGACGTAAGGAAGCACAATGGCTGGAGTGGTCGGCTACCGGCCAAATGAACGCCTGATCGATTCCTATATTCGACTAAGGTGACATGCAGAACTTACAAATATTAGTTTAAAAATCATCTGATAATGGGAGAAGGGTGATACACACGCATGTTTTTGTTTACAAGTTAAAATATTGTTATTACCCTTATTGAATTGTTGCGAGATTTATTTCGGACTACAAAAGTTGAAACCATGCCACCCCAACGAAGTCCCACTGATGACGTCACTTACGAATTCAAGTCCAAGATTCAGATGACGTCATATTTTAACTACCCATTATAACTTCAAAAATCTCTATTGCTTGCTGAATGATGTTGTGTGACCAATTATTATAACAATATGTAAATGCAAATTGCCTGTAGTTCGTTACGTCATCAGTTGTAATGGTTCGAGCTCGCGTGGCCTTCCACCCGGTGCTCTCAACAATTAGGGGCTGAATCGAATTAGAATTCATTCCGCCTTTGTCCTTTCACCATCCCAGTCCACAAGGTAATGTTGGCCAATTTAATTAGAAATATTTCCCTTTTTCCCCATTAGTCCCAAACGTAAATTCAACCCAGTCCAACCCTGTTGTGTTGCTTGTTTCACAGCAACCCTGCCGATACTAAATTATTCTCCCATTACCGAACGCTCTTCCAATTTAATTTGACCGTCAGTAAGCCTAGTTTCCTTGGCATTCCGAATTAGTCCCTAAGCTGAGGCAAAGAGTCGCCCATGTAAGTCAGGCGAGCCTGAGCCCTCCAACGCTCCTAATTATAATCATTAAAACATCAAGCGGTCTGAACCTAGACTTTTGCTTCTTTTTCACCAGCTAAGCTTAAACTAAAATCTGGACCACATGTAAAACCGTAGCTACTCCCTTAGCTGTGGCGTTAGTGGTGAGGCCCAGTCGGACGTACCAATAATCGCCACATCGTAACCTTTTCATAAGTTTAGCTAATGCATACATGTAAAAGTAGAATAAAACTAAAATATCTGAAAGCTTACAGGGTAATTCGAGCACCCACCTAAAACACTGTTCCATTTTGGGGGGAAAAAACGTTCAGTCATCTTCAGATGGACGGCAGTACTTACCTGATGGGAATACAGCTATATTTTAGGAGTTTTAAAGTGGCACTAATCACCGATTGAAAAGCGAAAGAAAATACCATGGCGCCATCTAGCAGCAGATATCGTTAATCTTTACAGGTGGCTCCCAGGTGCACGAGGAAGTACCAAATTTTCACTCGATAATTAAGGAGAGCGGGGCTTGTTTGTTTCGTTAAAAGAAATGGCATTTTGAATTCCTTCGCTTGATGCAAGCAAGTGGTAGATTGCGCTAGATATTGCTAGATAGCGCTAGATGTTGCCAGATTCTGCAGACTTTCAATCGGTGTTAGTGCCACTTTAAACTCTGAGGGTGAGCTGCGTCCCTAAACTGATTCTCACCACAGTGGGAAATTGATCTGTGATGGTGGATTGGGGAAAGAAGGATTATTATCTGTCGACTGTATACTGAGTAATTGAAAAAGAAAGGATGATTTGGTTCGTCCCATCAAACTAGGAGCGCAATAAAAAAAAATAGGGGGAGTTGTCTACATTTCCGTAACTTCCGCTGTTCTGCTAAGTCAGGTGATGCTGATGCTGTGCGTGTGCAGTGGTGCAGGAATTTGTTAGCAGACGTCACCACCTCAATGAGACGGCTACCGGGGGGG